>JAJOZX010000470.1:1327500-1342500 GCA_023014485.1 Bathynomus jamesi | reverse complement strand
ATGTTGGATTATTTTATCTGCGCCCCCTAAATTAGTTCCATTTAGAATAAAAACTAAAACTTGAAAGTTTGACACAAATTGGCTCATATTTAGGGGTCGCCCCCGGCTAATAAAAATGGTGACCATGGCATAATAGCTCCTGACATATGATTATGCTCATTATACACATAATTCCTTCCTTCTTTTTTTAGTTTGATTCGTTTTTATAAGTATAGGCCTTCTTATTTATCATTGATCCTTTTCTAACCTATCCTTGATGTTGTTATAATCCATCCTTTGGTCCTCAATCCTTCTTTATCCCAATCCTTTTTCTCCTATCCAAAATCCTTCCTGGCTCTTTTTTTATATACAATCAGCAATGAAGCATTGCTACAAAAAAACCATTAGTTTATTATATAGAGATAAATTCAAAATGCCAGTGCTATTTACATACTTTAATTACTTTAATTAGCATTATTTCCTTATACAACATTTATTTAATATACAATGATTATACAATATGGTGTATTTTAAGGTGCGACCTCATTGATGGTTATTTTTTGAGAAGAACAGTTTTTGATGGAACTGGGTGACTCTGGCGGTGTTTTGCAACAATTTGGAGCAACTGGAGCTGCTCTTCCCCCACTGTCAATTTCTTATTCAGCTCTTGAACTAAAGCTACTGCACGTTCTGCCCGGTCATTTACAACAGATAGAGCTGCAACAATAGCTCTGGCCCTTAAATATTCACAGTTGGATGTCCAAGTGCTGGGTGCCTTGTTCAGAAATCCTTCTGGCAAATTCAGCTTAGTAAAGAATTCTCTAGTATTTCTTGTAACAAGTTGGTGTAGTCCTTCACCAGAGCAGAAGGTCGATTCAGGAATCCGAGGACGCTTGGGTGGTCTATCAGTGGACTCATCTTCAAATGCCTTTACCATGCGTTTCTTTACATCTGTAGTAATTCGCTCATCAAAGAAAGCAAGACCAACTGCTTCTTCAGACAGGTACCATAAGTGGTTAGAGAGCTTTTTTTTAGTTGCATCAGAAATCTTTTTGTTAGGATAATTAATCAATGACCTCATAAGGAGCCAGTCATTAAATGGGGTTTCAATAGGGAGTGAGGATGTTGTCCAGGCCTTCATATAGATGAGAACAGAAAAAAGGGAAAGATCTCGAATTCCTCGTTCTTCAGTCTTAGTCATCTTGAACTGGTTTCGAAAAAGCCACATCTTGATAGAATAGAGCGCTTTGGACATCTAGCGAGCTCGATGCATGGCACTGGTGCACGAAACTTGATGCCTTTATTGGGGACACCTCCAAGAAAGATGATGGACAGATCCAAAAGTTCTTGATAGTCATCCCGTAGCATAGGTAGGTGCCTGGGATCTAGCAAACTGAATTAGTTCAGTTTTAGACTGGATAATTGCTTCTTTAGTAATCGTGTCTGTCTCACCTGTTTGGAACTGGCTTTGATCAACAGAAGTCCAATTGTCACGAAAACGCTTAAAGATCAATATCTCTGGACCAGTTGATGTAGATCCCAATGTTGCTTCAAATGCAGCTCCCAACAATAAATCTAAAACATGGTGTCTACAAGGCAAGTACAAAACATCATGTCCCAATTTTGCTTCGATGAGAGCACAGGCTCCACTATATTGACCCGTGTTTGAAGCTGTTGTATCGAGACAAATTGCTTTTACTCTCTCTGTAATTCCCCATTCATTCATGCAGTTAAAGATTGCTTCAGCTTGTGCTTCTCCAGTTGAGTTTGGGATTTTGGGGACACCAAGCAGCTGTTCAACACCAGGTCCTGACACAAGTACTGGGAGACGATCAATGTGCTTGTGCGAGGTGAGGTCCTCCATCATCTTGCCATCCCAGTGGACTGTCATAGAACATTCTCCATGGAAATGCTCCTTAAGTTCTTTAGCATGACGAGCTCGGTTCTTATTTCGAAGGCGATGGATAGAATGTTGGTTTATGTTGTAATCTGAAGCGTCCAAACCAAAGCTTTTAGCTGCCTCTGCGAGGATAAATGTTGCCTTTCTAGAGGAAATTTGTGTACGATCCAGGGCAGCAGACATCTGAATAGTCATGATGTTTTTCATGCCTCGTTTTTTCTTAGATTTTGGTAAAGCACAAGCTCCTTTGGGCTCCTCCTTATATTCATTTAATTGAATTCATCATAAATATGATGATTAATTAATTAAAAACATATGTTTAGTATACTTGACAACTGCTAGTAATTTCAAATATTAATTGCATAAATAATAGCTATATTTTATGAACTTTAATAAGCGGGGGCGACCTCTAAACATTGTTCAATCCAAAAAAGATTTTATATGTGATGTTTTTTCAACCAATGGAACTGGGTGAGGGGGCGCAACCTAAAAAAATCAACACTTCGAAAATAAGAGACACCCTAATATATATATATATATTTAGTTTCAGCCAAGTTTTGGAGAAAATGTGGGAACATGGTAAAGACCTGTATTGTGTTTTCGTTGATTTCAAACAAGCATTTGATTCGGTATGGAGAAATGGTATGATACAAGTATTGAGACGATATGGATTTGAGGAGTCGATAGTCGACACTATAGGAAGAGTGTACGGAAACACAAGTGCTAGAGTCAAAAAGGGAACAATAACGACGGAGAGTTTCTCGACTGATAGTGGAGTTATCCAAGGATGCCCGCTGTCACCGCATCTCTTTAACTTGTTCTTAGAAATGGTGATGAGCGAAGCATTGGGCGACTTCGAGGGGGGTCCGAAACTTGGAGGAGAAACTATTAATAATCTCCGGTACGCAGACGACATTGTGCTGATGGCCGAATCCGTAGATGAACTACAACGAATGACTAGTCTATTGGAAGTAGAGTGTATAAAGTACAATCTAGAAATAAATGTAAATAAAACAAAAGTGATGAAATTCGGACGAACAAGAGAAGATGTCGAGGTGAATTTAACAACAGGAAGAATAGAACAGGTTGAAGAGTTCAAATACCTGGGAGTTTGGTTTACACAAGATAGAGACACATATCGTACAGTGCAAGAAAGATTGAAGCTTGGACATGTAGCAATGAATAGACTCTCGAAGATATGGAAAGACAGAAAGATATCTCAAAGTTTGAAAGTGAGACTATACAAAGCAATAGTATTACCAACAGCAGTTTATGGGGCAGAGAGTTGGGTATTAAAACAGAAAGAGAAGTAAAAGCTACTTGCGTTCGAAATGTGCTGTTTGAGACGAATCAGTAACATAAGATGGTATGACAGATTAACAAATGAACACGTCAGAAACATAACAGATATGAATGTCACCATAGTCGAGAGAACCAATGACACACAAAGAAGATGGTTTGGTCATGTCGAACGTATGGAGAGAGGAAGGCTGCCAAGAAGACTATTGTATGCAAGAACTCACGGAACACGACCAAGAGGACGACCTAGAACAACATAGTTGAAGACGGTGGAGAGAGAGAGCAGCGAGTTAAGCTGGCGAGAGCGAGTGGATTTGGCCAGAGACAGGAGCGAGTGGGAAAAGTATCGACGCATCAGACGGGACCCAACCTGGAGACCTCCAGATGGGACATAAGTCAAGTAAGTCAAGTCATATACTGTATGTGTGTATATATATAAACAGATGCACGTAAAGCCCCAATAGCAAAATATATACGAGCATAACCACCACACAAAAAAAACACCACAGCACCACAACCACCAATCGTCGGTAATTATGTCGCAAATGACATGGCCTGAAGTTGAAATAAAAAATACATTTTTCTAGTGTATTTTGGTATGCTCTGTTCAAATATAACCTTCATTTCTTGTGCAAATGAACAGAAATACGTGTTTGGGCCATGCAATGACAACTGTATTTCTGTTCATTTGCACAAGAAATGAAGGTCGTATTCGAACAAAGCACACTAAAATACACCTGAAAAATCTACTTTTGACTACATTTTATACAATAAAGCATAACCTAACATGTTCATGTTACGAGATCTCGTAAACGACGCATTACCACAGGAAACGTGCAAAACACCTCAAAATTAACCAGAAAAGTTTGCTCTCGTCATTTTCATTTAAACTAACGAAAATATCACGACTTAACCTAACCAATCATCAAGGGCGTACAGTTGACCTAACCGGACATTCAATTAACCTAACAGGTTAATATTGGTTATTTCACCTAAATATCTTCTGATCTTTTCATATTAGGCACTCACTGTCACATTTCGGGCAAGTTAAGGATGATAGAATAACGCCGTAATTGCTAAAAACATCCAATGCTTTTTCTTCATCTAGGGTACATGACGAATCAAGTTTTCAAAGTCGAAACCACATGAACGGCACGTCATAATTCTATCACAAACACCACCAAACTGGATCCAATTAGAAAAAAAAATAGCCAGAATAGAAACCAACAAACTAATTAAGTCGCAGAGTAGCGAAAAAATAGCCCAAAATTATACTCGTCGGACCAAAAATGAGTGTATTTATATATATATATTATTAGTATCATAATTTTCACCATTAATATGCATTTGCACAAAAAATGAGTGACAAATTTGAATAAAGCGACTAAAACTACCTCATAAAAAGTTATTTTGATTTACAGGTCCAGCCCAAGTCATTTAAAACATATTAACCCAATCGTCTAAGCATAGCTTACCATCACCTAACCAAACCCACCTCACTCACGGCTTTTACTTACCAGCTCCTGATAGACCGACAAGGTCTCTAAATACGACCCAATTAATAGACAAAGCTATTAAGCATAAAGAAATATGAGAATAAAAACCCACTCTAATAGACAGAGTTTATTTCCACGACAGTTTCGACGCCCACTGGCATCCTCCTCGGGTGGATACAGAAACACAAATGAAACAAAACAAGAGGGAAAAACAGTTCAGGGATCGACCGTTAAGAAATTCGCACCTAGGTTGGATTCCATTCTCTCGAGACAGGAGGGGCATTTTCATTAAGTACATTCGCACAAATTTTAAAACTATCTTCCTGTTCTAAACATACAGATTCTATTATTTTTACATAATTATTACATTTATAATTAAATTTATTACATTTAATATTGCATAATTATTAATTACAGAAATTATAAATTTATTATTACATTGGTTATTACATTGTTGTTTATTATACAGAAATTATAAACCGAAAAACGAATGAAAAAAGGCGATTAGGAAATAATCCAGAGACCATTGAGAAATTCGCACCTAGGTTAGATATCGTTCTCCCGAAACCAGAAGGGCATTTTATTACAGGGTCAGCTTATAACTACATTTCCACAAATTAAAAATATCTTCTTGTTCTATACATACAGATCCTAATGTTTGACATAATTACTGCATATATTTATTTCCACATTAATTACTTCCATTATTACATTACTAAAAGCGAATAAGGAAACATTCCAATCCAGAGACATTTAAGAAATTCACACTTAGGTTCGAACACGTTCCCACGACTCCGTAAGGGATTTATTGACCAAGAATCTCATTAAAGGGTCTAACTTATAAGTACCTTCGCACAAATTAAAATTATCTACTTTTTCTATACACACAGATTCTATTATTTTTCTTTTGACATAATTATTACATTTATAAAGTACCTTACTTGATTCCCAATCTATAGCATGATTATTTTGGCTAGCGTGATAAAAAATGGCATTATTAGTATTACAACTTCTGAAGGCATATTTGTGTTCTTTGATACGGGTTTCAATATTTCTTCCAGTTTCTCCCACGTATACTAAATCACAACTTTTACAGGGAATGCTGTAGACACAGGCTTGTTCCTCTTTTGCAACGTTATTCCTAACCAATTTACTTTTCACGGTAGACGAATATTTGAACGCCAAAGCAAACTTAAATTCTTTCGTCAACGGTTTTACTCTTTCTAAGCCGGCAATGTAAGGCAAACTCACATATTGTTTTTGGTTAACTGAAGGTTCCCGAGGGGCATAAAAAGATTTTCTGGCTTTAAAATACGCCTTTCTGATAAACCACTCAGGATATTTTAAATCCTTAAAAATGTTCCAAATCTTTGAATTTTCCGGATCCAGCAAATGTGGGCTACAAATCCTGAGTGCTCTTAGAAACATGGAAGAAATAATTGAGCTTTTAACCCTTCATCATGATATGAAAAATAATGAATGTACGAATTACAATGAGTAGGTTTTCTATAGACCGTGAAATTGGGCTTTCCGCTTTCGTTAATGACCAAAACATCTAGAAAAGGTAATTGTTTGTCGTTCTCCCATTCATATTTAAATTTAATAGAGGGAACAAGATTATTTAATGACTGAAAGAAAGTGTCAAAGTTGTTCCAGTGGTCAGGCCAAAATGAGAAAATATCATCTACATAACGAAACCAAATTAGATTCCTGGGACATATTGTTTGCAACAATTCCGACTCATAATACTCCATATATAATGTACTCAGTATTGGGGATAAAGGGGACCCCATTCCCATACCAAAACGTTGCAAATAAAATTCTTCACCGAAGGAGAAGGCATTATTGGTGACACAGAGTTTTATCAGTTCTAAAAATACAGATGTGGGCATGCCTAGTTCTACGTTACATGTTGGCAATTTTCTATCTAAAAAACTAAGTACATCATCAATGGGAACTTTCGTAAACAAGGACTCAACATCAAAACTTATCATTCTTCCCCGTTTTAAATCTAAGGACATAACTTTGTTAATAAAGTCACAGGAATTAGTGATGTGCGAGCCTGAAAATTTACCAACTAATGGGGATAATTTATCTGCAAGAAATTTAGATAACCTGTAACTAAAGGAACCCCTGTGTGAAATAATGGGACGGAGTGGTATATTAATCTTATGGGTTTTGGGTAGACCGTAAATGTGGGGGAGTTTGGGGTTAATCTGTAGAAATCTTTTAGGATCAATCGCCGGGACATCTTTTAATAAGTTCCTGATGGAAGAAATATTGAAACCCGTATCAAAGAACACAAATATGCCTTCAGAAGTTGTAATACTAATAATGCCATTTTTTATCACGCTAGCCAAAATAATCATGCTATAGATTGGGAATCAAGTAAGGTACTTTATAAATGTAATAATTATGTCAAAAGAAAAATAATAGAATCTGTGTGTATAGAAAAAGTAGATAATTTTAATTTGTGCGAAGGTACTTATAAGTTAGACCCTTTAATGAGATTCTTGGTCAATAAATCCCTTACGGAGTCGTGGGAACGTGTTCGAACCTAAGTGTGAATTTCTTAAATGTCTCTGGATTGGAATGTTTCCTTACTCGCTTTTAGTAAATGTAATAATGGAAGTAATTAATGTGGAAATAAATATATGCAGTAATTATGTCAAACATTAGGATCTGTATGTATAGAACAAGAAGATATTTTTAATTTGTGGAAATGTAGTTATAAGCTGACCCTGTAATAAAATGCCCTTCTGGTTTCGGGAGAACGATATCTAACCTAGGTGCGAATTTCTCAATGGTCTCTGGATTATTTCCTAATCGCCTTTTTTCATTCGTTTTTCGGTTTATAATTTCTGTATAATAAACAACAATGTAATAACCAATGTAATAATAAATTTATAATTTCTGTAATTAATAATTATGCAATATTAAATGTAATAAATTTAATTATAAATGTAATAATTATGTAAAAATAATAGAATCTGTATGTTTAGAACAGGAAGATAGTTTTAAAATTTGTGCGAATGTACTTAATGAAAATGCCCCTCCTGTCTCGAGAGAATGGAATCCAACCTAGGTGCGAATTTCTTAACGGTCGATCCCTGAACTGTTTTTCCCTCTTGTTTTGTTTCATTTGTGTTTCTGTATCCACCCGAGGAGGATGCCAGTGGGCGTCGAAACTGTCGTGGAAATAAACTCTGTCTATTAGAGTGGGTTTTTATTCTCATATTTTGACCTTCACGTAAAAAAGTGAAGTTTTTTGCATTTATAAAGAAATATGTTTATGGGGCCAGAGGGTAGACCAACAACGTCTCTAAATACGACCCAATAGACAGAGCTATTAAGATTCTTACATAATTTGAGCATGATGTTTGCTTTTCTGTTGTGGAAGCTCCTCCAGATGATTCCCATTATTTTTCTAGTCTTTGTAATTTTGATGTAATAGTGCTCGCTGAATTCTGCATCCGACGACATTATTACTCCAAGACCCCTGACTTGTGGATTTAGCGTTATCTGTTTGGCTTGCAGAGTTTTGTACCCTTTTTTCTGTAGCTCCTTGTTATTGCCATATCTTAGAAGTTGGAATTTTCTTCGTTGAACTTCATATTGTTGTCTTCTACCCACTGGAATAATGTTTCAATGTCGTTTTGTAATTTTCTTATGTCGTCTTCGTTCAATATTTCCTTACATATCTTTGTGTCATGTGCGAAGCATGATACAATACTGTCCTTAATATATCCATCAATATCTGCGATCATTATTATAATCAGCAAGGGAGTTAATACTGTCTCTTGTGTGACAGAGCTCACGACTTCCGATTTAACTCCGTTTACCACCACTCTTTGTGTTCTTTGAGTAAGAAATTAAATATCCACCCTCCTAGCTTTCCAGTAATTCCTGTATTCTTAAGCTTGTGTGCTATGATTCTATGGTCACATTTATCGAAGGCTTTAGCAAATCCGTATATATTACAGCTATGTTTTGTCCTCGACACAATATTTTCTCCTGGTGGTCTAGTAACTGATAGGTATGATCTTCCAGCCCTGAAGCCATGCTGATTTGGGTTGTATAAGTCTTTTTCTTGTAGGTGGTATTTAGTTTTACCTCTAACAGTGCCGGCCTTAGGGGTGTGCGAACCGTGCGGTCGCACAGGGCCCGCAACTTAGGGGGGCCCGAAAATTTCACAGAAATTTACCATCGACGTCAGAGTGCCAAAATTGGTGTAAATTAATGTAATTTATTTTTTTATTTTCAGATCACCGATCCATCATGGCCTTAATGATTGCATTATGATAGTTTAAATATTTGATAATAATAAAGTAATAAGTAGTAATAATAGTAAAGGCTGTTGGTCTGTTGGTATTCTGTTACAGGTGCACTTGTATAGTTAAATTTTACTTGTTAACAATCTACTAAAATAAAATGATTAGCAATGAAAAACAATTTGACTTGTGTCATGGGGGGCCCGTACAGTATACTCTGCACAGGGCCCGAAATATCCTAAGGCCGGCGCTGCCTCTAATTATACGTTCAAAACACTTTATAAGGTGTGAGGTGAGAGTCACTGGCCGATAATTCTTGGGCATTGGCTCTGTTACCACCTTTAAATAGGGGGGCAATGTTCGCGTTCTTTAAAGGAAGTGAAATGTGTCATGTGTCGAGTGATTTCCTCCATAGAAAGTATAGCGGTTTGGCAATACTCTCTTTACATTTCTACAGAAACGTGGCACTCTATGTGTCTGGCAGTACCACAAAGTACAGTACTGGCCTCACTCGTGTTCATTATCGTGCTAAGAGACAAAGTCAGCGGTGTAAACAGCATCGTATGCAGACTTATACAAAGTTCGGAAGAAAAATCCGCGATGCAAATGTGGTGGAGTCCTTGCAGAGGGTCACAAACAAAATATACAAATGGTCAGAAGGCAACATTACATTTAACATTGAAAATTTTAACTTTTTGAGATATAGTAGAAATGAGGAACTTTGTCAACATTCATCAACTGAAACGTTGAAAGCGATGTCGATCTTTTAAACATCGAGTATAGCAATTTAACTTGAAGTACCTTACCTTATGAACCTTATGTTGTTTCGTGTGTTGGTCTCTCTTCACACGGAGGTCAAGCTGGTGGCCCCGCCTCTAGGTCTGGCCTGGTGGAGGAGCGAGTTAGAGTAGTAGTAGTAGTATTAAATATTTAAATTACACATCTGATTCTTTTGCAATGAAAATTAGGCGGCAACCTGCATTTTAACACAACTATCATATCTACAGCTAATTACGCAAAAGTACATTTCTCTCCCATATATATATATATATATATATATATATATATATAATGAATAAAACCACGAAGGAAAGGAAACACAGAATGGTGCTCAAGCGCTTTCGTCTAATGACATCCTCAGGAACACTGAAGTACATAGAGTTACAGCTTATATATAGGTTACAGAATATATATATATATATATATATATATATATATATATATATATATATACATACAATAAATGGAGAAATAAAATTAAAGGATTGTGGGAGGGGCATACAAATTTGTAAGGAAAAACTATCGATTTTTAGCACAAGATTAAATGAATTGTTTCCAACCAATGTTATAGATAAGAAAAATACACAAATTTATACTGGAAATCTGCCCGGGCTTTAGCACTCTGCTCTTTTTGTATATAAAAATTGAAAAATAAAAGTTATTACAATGGCATATAAGTTTACCAAAGATTTAGCGTTCTACCCTTCTTATCTAAATCTGTTCTGAAGGAATTCAAAACAGGATCGAGTTGAAAAAAACCTTTGCTTATGTTGAAGTTATTTGTAAGTTGGATAATGGCAGACTCAAGAATATTTCTATTAAGAATGTTGCTAGAGTGAAATAAAACTGAAGCATTATTCCAATCAATACAGTGGGATAACTCTGACAAATGGACAAAAAGGGCACTGGACAACTGTCCTGTTCTAACGGAATATTGATGCTGTTTTATACGTGTGTGCAAATCCTTTCCCGTCTAACCTATGTAAAAGGAATCACATTGTTTACAACCAATTTTATAGATAATGCCTGAATTATTGGTAGGGCTATTTTTTACTATGATATGTTTCACAATATTGTTATATGAAAATACTACATTAATATCCAAAAGTTTAAGTACATTAGCAATGCCTAAAAAGCCCGGGAAAAATGGAAGTACCAAAATATTTTTTGACAAAGTACGGGTGTTATTATTGACACGATAGAAAGTTCGTTTTGCCTTGTTGAGACAAGATTCCATAAACGCAGATGGATAACACAGATCACTTCCAATACCGTTGATTTTTTCTAATTCGGCATCGATGTATTCCGGACTGGCGATCCTAAGGGCGCGGAGAAACATTGAAGAAAAAATGGCCTTCTTAGTGGGGGTGTCATGTCCCGAGTAAAAGTGTACGTAGGACAAATCAAATTGTTTTTTTTTTCCGATAGATACTAAACTTAAAACCTGGGCTTTCCCTATGTACACGCACATCCAAAAACGGGATTGAATTGTCTTGTTCCACTTCTAAAGTAAACTTAATGGAGGGGACTTGATCATTTAACTGAAGGAGGAAGTTATCCAGGTCACGATTCATGGGCCAGATACACAAAATATCGTCGACATACCGCAACCAAGGGATGCCAACCCCCAGGATTCTCGGAATGTAAGTAATTTCGAAAAACTCCATATAAATATTGGAGAGGAGGGGCGACAAGGGGTTGCCCATGGCCATCCCAAAAACTTGTTGATAATACTCGTTATTGAAAGTGAATTTACAGTCTTTGATGCAAAGCTTAATAAGTTCCAAAACAATGTGTGAAGGTAGTGGCAGGTCATACTTATGTAATTCTTGGGAGAGAAAGTCAAGCATATCGTCAATCGGCACTTTTGTAAACAATGAACAAACGTCAAAACTGATCAATCTATCGTTAGTTTCAGTACGTGCATTATTCAATTTTTCAGTAAGATCCATGGAATTTTTTATATGTGAATCAGAGATAGTTCCGAGAATGGGGGACAAGACTTTGACAAGCCATTTGGAGAGTTTATAAGAATAGAGCCCACCGAGTTAATAATAGGGCGCATAGGGTTGCCAGGTTTGTGGGTTTTAATAAGACCGTAAAGGTAGGGCAGAGAAGGTGAAGTAGACATGAAAAGCGGAATTAAGTCCTTATGATCTTTGAGAATGCGTTTCAAGCCACTATTAAATGATTTGATGACGTCATCCTGCGGGTTCTTCCGAGGTTTGCTGTATGTGGCGGGGTCCTGGAGAAGCTCATTCATCTTTCTGATGTAGTCCACTTTGTCCATAATAACTATAGTGTTAGCCTTGTCTGCTTTAGTAATATGGAGCTCCCCATCTTTTTTTAATTGTGAGGCTATTGGATATTAATGTAGTATTTTCATATAACAATATTGTGAAAAATATCATAGTAAAAAATAGCCCTACCAATAATTCAGGCATCTATAAAATTGGTTGTAAACAATGTGATTCCTTTTACATAGGTCAGACGGGAAAGGATTTGCACACACGTATAAAATAGCATCAATATTCCGTTAGAACAGGACAGTTGTCCAGTGCCCTTTTTGTCCATTTGTCAGAGTTATCCCACTGTATTGATTGGAATAATGCTTCAGTTTTATTTCACTCTAGCAACATTGTTAATAGAAATATTCTTGAGTCTGCCATTATCCAACTTACAAATAACTTCAACATAAGCAAAGGTATTTTTCAACTCGATCCTGTTGTTTTGAATACCTTCAGAACAGATTTAGATAAGAAGGGTAGAACGCTAAATCTTTGGTAAACTTGTAAACCACTCTAATAACTTTTATTTTTCAATTTTTATATACAAAAAGAGCAGTGCTAAAACCCGGGCAGATTTCCAGTATAAATTTGTATATTTTTTTATCTATAACATTGGTTGGAAACAATTCATTTAATCTTGTGCTAAAAATCGATAATTTTTCAATTTTTATATACAAAAAGGGCAGTGCTAAAACCCGGGCAAATTTCCAGTATAAATTTGTATATTTTTTTTATCTATAACATTGGTTGGAAACAATTCATTTAATCTTGTGCTAAAAATCGATAGTTTTTCCTTACAAATTTGTATGCCCCTCCCACAATCCTTTAATTTTATTTCTCCGTTTATTGTATATATATATATATATATATATATATTATTTTTTCTGTAACCTATATATAGGCTGTAACTCTTTATGTACTTCTGTGTTCCTGAGAATGTCATTAGAAGAAAGCGCTTGAGCACCATTCTGTTTCCTTTCCTTCGTGGTTTTATTCATCATAAATATTTTTCACGTGTTACTTTCGTGAAATAATTTTCATATATATATATATATATATATATATATATATATATATATATATATATAGTTACACCCTAGAGCATATCGTATATACTAAGTATCACAACAATACAAAACAACACATGAGCAGCGATTTGTTCTTCCTTATGTAATGTACTGCACCTTTGTATGGGGAAATTCCGCTAACAACGGTTTAAACAGGATCTTTATCATCCAAAAAAGACTACATCTGAGATATTTTTTGTAAAGAGATAGAAAGAATAAAGCAAAATTTAGTAAAGAATTCATTCTCTATTCTTGATTGAAAGAAAATCCTAAAAGAACTTTTTATCAAAACATTTGAAGGACAGGATCGGAAATAATTTCATTATATACTTCCAATCCCAAATTGTTGGACAAATTAATAAAGAAAATAAGGTACAAAAAGAAATGACAGTAGTGAACAGCACATTTTGACCAAAGATAATAAGAAACTGATAGGAAGGAGCTAAAAACCTCAACGTATATCGACAGTTAGCAGCTGACGAGGAAGCTTCTAACAGTGGCTGTATCCTCCAGCGCGGGACATGTAAACGCGAAGAAGAGGTGACGTCAAACCAAAATATCAACGCGCTGGTGGCCAAACTTTCTCAAATCTCCGTGCAGCGGGCTGTCTACGGTTGGTCAGACTGGCACTCGACGGCCTGTTGCGTGGCACGGTCAGAGTGCCGATCGGTTCACGGGGCCGGACCTATACCAGCGTGCTATTTTTTTCATTTACGGGGAGCATTTGCGTGCTCCCCGGACTATTTTTACTCTCTGGCGACATTAAGACTAATCCAGGCCCCACTACAACTTACACATGTCACCATACACAATGACATAGACACAATAGGACCATGAGGCACATACAGAAGCATAATATTAACATATTACAGTACAACGTAGATGGCCTCACAAACAAAATCATGCAGCTTAGGGAATTCGTACACAAACAAAACATTCACATAACACTTATACAAGAAACAAAACTAAAACACACACACACACAACACCCACTATCCCTGACTTCACGGCGATCCGTCAAGATCGTACTGGGGATCACGGGGGTGGACCCATCACTTACATACATAAAAGCATTAGCTACACTGATGCCACCCAAAACATTACAAACACAATTCAAGCAGATAACACGATAAAAATACAGGCAGTTAATATTAAAACACGCGCAAAACACAACACCAAACTCATCAACATTTACATCCCACCAGATAGTTCACCTCAGGTGCCAGCCAATTACAATCCACAGTTATACAATCTGGCCTTTCTCACTAATGTCATCTTAGGAGGAGACTTCAACGCTAAAGATACTAGTTGGTACCTGCACAACCAAAGCAACACCAGAGGCGCCAACATAACCACACAACTAAACAGCCTCTTCATTCTTAACAATACAGAACATACACACATACCACATCAAGCAGGATACTCAAACTCCTCCTCAAACATAACGTTCTGTTCCCCCTTACTTGCAACACATACACACTGGAGAACAGAAAAACAACTGTCATCGGACCACCTGCCCATCATCGTTATAACACGTTCTACACTCTGCCCCAACAGCTTTAGGCACACTTACAGAAATTACAAGAAAGCTGATCGGGAACAGTTCAAAATACAGATTGAGGAGCAATTCACCACATTAAACAGCACACCCATCATAAACATCAATACAATACTCAAGACATTTAATCAGATCATCAATAATGCAAACAGATACATACCCAACGGCAACATTAGGAAATACAACCCAAATTACAGTAGAGAAATAGCCCACCTCATAAGACAACGTAACAACCTCAAACATAACACACAAACACTACACACAGAAGCCATAAAAGAGCAGATACAACAGCTCAACACAGAAATAAACAACAAACTTAAAGAAAAACAAACAGAAACATTTAGGGAATTCATAACAACACT
>JAJOZX010000470.1:1177500-1322500 GCA_023014485.1 Bathynomus jamesi | reverse complement strand
TCAATTTCGTATATATACAGGGTGTACATAAAGTCAGGATCTATTTTTGTGAAGCACTTGGAAATTATATGGAATTCAATCATAAAATGATAAAGTGGTAACATTTATTAAATAATTAAGAGTAGGATTCGACGTGACGCCCATCAGTATCCCTGCACAGCTCAAATCGTTCCGCAGCATTTCTAAACACATTCTGGAGCATTTGCGGGGTTATGTTATCTGCAGCAGTGCAGCAGTTCGTATACGTGTACGTAAGTTTTCAAGACTCGTAATCTTCGTCTGATAGACGTGCGATTCGATAAAGCCCCATGCAAAGAAATCTAAAGGGGTTAAATCTGGTGATCTCGCTGGCCAAGGTCTGTTGCTTCCGCGTCCGATCCAGCGATTTGGAAAACGTCCATTTAGATAATCCTGAACAATTTTGGCATAGTGACAAGGAGCACCATCATGTTGATAGACGACGGGGATAGGATTGTTAGTACCGTCGTCTATCAACATGATGGTGCTCCTTGTCACTATGCCAAAATTGTTCAGGATTATCTAAATGGACGTTTTCCAAATCGCTGGATCGGACGCGGAAGCAACAGACCTTGGCCAGCGAGATCACCAGACTTAACCCCTTTAGATTCTTTGCATGGGGCTTTATCAAATCACAAGTCTATCAGACGAAGATTACGAGTCTTGAAAACTTACGTACACGTATACGAACTGCTGCAGATAACATAACCCCGCAAATGCTCCAGAATGTGTTTAGAAATGCTGCGGAACGATTTGAGCTGTGCAGGGATACTGATGGGCGTCACGTCGAATCCTACTCTTAATTATTTAATAAATGTTACCACTTTATCATTTTATGATTGAATTCCATATAATTTCCAAGTGCTTCACAAAAATAGATCCTGACTTTATGTACACCCTGTATTGTAGATCCAGTAGGAAAAAGTAGAGGCGTATATAAACATTTCCTCCTTGGGCCTACTTGTACTAGTTTTACGCCTCTCAAGTTCCTATCGAAAGTCATGAGAGGCGGTTTACGATATCTGATCGATTTTACATTCGTCGACAAATTATTAGGTTAGGTTAGGTTACGCTCGGTTCAGTTAGTATTTTAGAATGTCCATATTTTGGTTTTGTCCACGAAGTGGGTATAGGTCCATGAGAGGAGGTCACCGTTACGAAACTTTCGCTTGACGGGACAATATTCTGAAGGACACCAGAACGTCCGAAGTTTATCACGAGGCACTTCTAGACTTCAGAAATTCTCACCACCGGCAGAAAGTTGTTCTGACGAAGGTTTTCTAGCCATTTGCTTCAGGTTCGATCGAAGCATTCCTCGTTTCGTCTTCGATGTTTTATCGCCGATGCGTGACAAGGTGACCTTTTAAGCGCGCCACAACGATACCGTGGACACTCGGGGGTGGGGGTGGGGGTGGGGGGGAATTGTTTGAATCCAGTCCTCCTTCAATCACGGTACGGAAAGTACCTCCTTCGTATGGGCCTTCTCCATCCTTTTTTAATCGAATTGATTTGAATAACCTTTATTGATAAAATAAATACAATTTTTGTTTTTATTTTAACATAAATAAGTGTGAAATTGGACTATTTATTTTATTTAATTTGTTAATTTGGCTATTAAGCTTTAGGCTTTACTGGGCTCTTAACTAAAAATAAGAGATAGTTATTATTAATAATATATAAATCATGAATAAGAATTATTGGTTAGAGTACGTATTAATCTTAAGTTATTATTACAGATATAAAACAAAGTTATTACTGAAGGTATGATACCAATACTATACAAAGAAATCAATATTAGACATAAGATGAACATTAACACGTAATGTATATTTGATCCAAGATTTTTATTAGTATTCCATTATTAATAAAGATTTCAAATTTGTTTTAAGCGAATTTACATTCACAATATTTTTATTGCTAATTTTTTATTGATTATTTAAATCATTCCATAGTTTCAGTCCAATGAAAATGGGTAATTTTTGAGATGAAGACAATCTAAATTGAGAAATAACATGCTTTCACTTATTTCTGATCTGAGATGAGTGGATTTTTGAGTTAAAAAATATTTATTTACCCATTGTAAGTTAATGATTTTGTTCTTATACTCGTAAATAAAAATAAAATGTGCCACTTTGATTACATCATTGAGCTTTAGTAATTTTAGCTCTTTAAATAATGCACTAAAGTGATCGAGGAAATGAGCATCAGATAATACGTTATTGCTCTTTTTTGGATGACAAAGATACTGTTTAAAGCGTTGTTAGCAGAGTTTTCCCAAACAAGGGTGCAGTACGTTATATAAGAAATAACAAGAGTATGATACAGAGTTAATAAAACCTGTTTAGGGACTACATTTTCAAGTTTAAACATTATAACAACGCTCCTTGAAATCATTTTTGAGATATACGAGTATTTTTTAATTTACCAATAATATTCCGGACCCCAGTAGAGGTAGTAGGAACAAAAGCAAATGAATTTAGTAGGTTGGGTCAGTGCCGGATTTAGGAGTGGGCAAAGTGGGCAGCTGCCCATGGGCCTCCACATATTGACAAGCCATTATCAAAATAGAAAAAACCCGAAACTAGAAAAACCCGATAGATGATCAACAAAAAAACACGCGCACCCAATACCACTGTAGTACATAAACTTTTACCAATTACTATTTGTTGTGTACTGATTATTATTTTGTTTTTATTACTCTTTTAGGCCTACTCTCACTATAATGGAATACCCGAGTAACCCGAGGCTTTCATTTTTTGCAGAAATGAGTGGAATGGACAGACACAAGAGTGCACGATGTTTTGAAAGTGTATGTATGTTAATTATATTATGAATCTTATGGATGACTTCAATTATGTCTTCCCCTAAGGTAGGGGATCCTCCACATGGAAGCTGCCCAGGGCCTCCACACGTCTAAATCCGGCTCTGGGTTGGGTGGCATATATTCTAACGGTGTGATCATTATTTAGTAACTATGAGCGAAGCTTATCAGCTATTGAAGCAAAATGGTTATTTAAAGAGTCTGCAATAGAAGTATCACCAGTAGTAATTTCTTTATTATCAACATTTAGTTTCTGTAGTGAATTTTTCTTAATTTGGTTTCCGAGAAGACTGTTTATGGTTGTCCAAGAGTTTTTCGTGTCTCCTTTACTTTTGAAAAATTGATTAGTTCATGAAAGCGATTTTTTCTCAGCCTACAGTCGCCTCAGCCAAGATACTGTACAGGAATTCAACGCCTATAGACTCTCGTTCTCTCCTTGCTTAAAAGTACTGCTATGAAACTCCTTTGCTCATGTGTGTAAATAATCCGCTCTCTTGTGTCTGTGTATAGAACTTACATTGCGTGCTGTTTATCGAGTTAACTACTTAACTAAGTAATCACTTACTACTGCACAGCTTAATACAGTATATTGTGTTATCTGTTGTTGCAATTTGGCATTGTGTTCTCATACTTATAATTGATTTACAACATACCAGTTCTTTCGTAACTTTTTTTGGTATATTTTTTGTATTTTCATTAAGTACCGTATCATATTGTTTTAATAACTGCATTTGTCCTTCAATGTAATTAATGTTAATTCCAATAAGTCAATCGCTGTATCAATGCATATTTAATCGAAGCCATTGTAATATTATTCACTGTGAACATTTATTTGTTTTGTCAATTAAAGAAAAACATCCAGCTTTTTCCTTGTTTTCATCGAAAGATCAAAGGTGACCCCCAATACCAATTGACAGTTTAATTATTATCATAAATACCGCAGCATATTTCCATAGTTGGGAGTTTACAAAAGTGGTGTCTACAACTTAGGTACAACATAGTTTTATGAAACAGAAGTTCACAGATTACATAAAAATACGAAGTCATTTGGAATAATAATAATAATAATAATAATAATAATAAGTAGACTGCACGGGAGCGAGATGCCAATCGACTATGACTTGCGTGTAGACTTAGTGGTCTTGTGATCACATACCCACATACATATAAACGTACAAACCGTTTGGTCGGTATCTATAATGATAATGTTAATAGAGACAGAGTTCAGAGAACACTGTAATATTAAAACTGGCATAAGAAAAGAAATAAATGGGAATCATATGCCAGAGTTTCCATATCAGAAAAGCGAATATTATGCTCAAATACACCGTAGAATTTGCTTCTACCAGTAACTGAATACTGCTCCGTTCTCTCAAGTCCGCACAGGAAACGAGATATCGCAGATAATGAAGCTTTACAAAGAACCTTTTATATGCCTTGAAACAAAAGATGGAGATTTGTGGTCACGTCTCAGATCTCTGAAATTGTATCCACTGGAAAGACGCCGTGAAAAATATATGATTATATATGGGTGGAAAATATCTCAAATATCAATTTTTAGTTATTAAACTGAAATAAAAACACATTGGATAAGAATCCTTGAGAACGTAGACTGAAGACTCACTTAACGTAAAAGGCCTAAAACCATTTAATATCCTACCGAGGGAACTGCAAAATTTGTAAAATATTAGGCATTTAATAACATTCAAAACCCGACTTCATAAATTTCTAAGCCAATTAAGTCCCTAACTAGCCATGTGTGGTAGGTCATGAGAGCAGGATGAGAGTAGGAAAAAACTCTCTATCCTCCATCAAATCCAGCAAATGAGGAAATACCAGTCTACTGATGCAACTATTTTTACACGACTTTTGTAACCAATATTAATTGGTCGGTTCATAGAAAAGGCTCACATGTACACACACACACACACACACACACACACACACACACACACACATATATATATATATATATATATATATATATGTATTACTTTTGTTGAGTTTGAACGACGGTTCAGGATTGACCTGCGGTCGACCCCTCTGCAGCATCCCGCCTCATTTGCGGGACTTGGTGAAGGAGGGAATTGCTCTCTGATCGCCTCCTGCCCTCGTAGCCAGCCACGCATGGCTGGTCAGGGACTTTGCACAAGAATCTGTCCAGCTGGTTCTTGAAGTTATTCAGGTGGTGTGCTGGAGATTCCTCACTTCTTTTGGAAGGACATTGAAAAGCTTTGGGCCCCGTATTCTGAGGGTATTTTCCATCCTCGTTTTCATGGCTCCTTGTCCCACCGCAGCTGGGACCGTACAAAATCTGCCTCTTCTCTCATTCCAGTTTGTTTCTATTTCATTTCTGAGGTTAGGGACAGAGCCCTCAAGTATGTTCCATATGTATATTATTGTGTACCGCTCTCGCCTTCTTTCAAGAGAGTAGAGTTCCAGGGATTGTAGTCGAGACCAGTAGTCTTCACCTTCCGTTTCCTCTATCTTAGACGTAAAAGTCCTTTGTATAGCTTCAATGCTCGCAATGTCTCTTTTTCTGTGTGGGCTTGTGAGTACTGAGCAATACTCAATTATTGGTAGGACTAGACTCTTCCATAATTTGAGCATGATGTTTGCTTTTCTGCTGCGGAAGCTCCTCCAGATGATTCCCATTATTTTTCTAGCCGTTGTGATTTTGATTTTATAGTGCTCTCTGAATTCTGCATCCGACGACATTATTACTCCAAGATCCCTGACTTGTGGATTTGGTGTTATCTGTTTGGCTTGCGGAGTTTTGTACCCTTTTTTCTGTAGCTCTTTGTTATTACCATATCTTAGAAGTTGGAATTTTTCTTCGTTGAACTTCATATTGTTGTCTTCTGCCCACTGGAATAATGTTTCAATGTCGTTTTGTAGTTTTCTTATGTCATCTTCGTTCAATATTTCCTTACATATCTTTGTGTCATCTGCGAAGCATGATACAATACTGTCCTTAATATCTGCATCAATATCTGCAATCATTATTATGAACAGCAAGGGAGCTAATACTGTCCCTTGTGGGACAGAGCTCACGACTTCCGAGACTTCCGATTTAACTCCGTTTACCACCACTCTTTGCGTTCTTTGCGTCAAGAAATTAAATATCCACCTTCCTAGCTTTCCAGTAATTCCTGTATCCTTAAGTTTGTGTGCTATGATTCCATGGTCACATTTATCGAAGGCTTTAGCAAAATCAGTATATATTACATCAATGTTTTGTCCTCGACACAATGTTCCTAATATTTTCTCCTGGTGGTCTAGTAGCTGTGACAGGCATGATCTACCCGCCCTGAAGCCATGTTGATTTGGGTTGTATAAGTCTTTTTCTTGTAGGTAGTAGGTATTTTGGCTCTAATTATGCGTTCAAAACACTTTATAAGGTGTGAGGTGAGAGCCACTGGCCGATAATTTTTGGGCATTGCTCTGTTACCACCTTTAAATAGGGGGGCAATATTCGCGTTCTTTAAGGGGAGTGGAATTTGTCCTGTGTCGAGTGATTTCCTCCATAGTAAGTATAGCGGTTTTGCAATACTCTCTTTGCATTTCTTCAGAAATGTGGCACTCCATGTGTCTGGCCCTGGCGCTGAATTGTCTCGCATCTGTGATAAGGCCGTAATTACATCTCCTTCCGTGAACTCGAAGTCCATTAATAGGTTTGTGCCGGGATTTGTTCTTGGTTGATCTGTTCAATGTCGAAAAACTCGTCTGGGTTTTCCACTTCCATCTCGGACTTAGGGGTGCTAAACACAGATTTAAATTGTTCCCTAAGCAGTTCACTTATTTCTTTCGGGTCATTTGTGTATTCGGCCTCCCCGTCTATCAACGGTCCAATACTCTCTTTACACTGCATTTTCCTTTTCGCAAAAGTGTAGAAGTATTTTGGGTTATTTTTTATGTTTTCTGCTACCTTGTTTTCCTCCTCGTTTGTCTTATGTATGAATGTTTGCTTTAGGTCCATTTCTATTTCGCCAAGTTTCCTCTCTAGTTTGAGTCTCTTTGCATCAGTTCTGCATCTGTGGAGATGTTTTACGGTTTGTCTTCGTTGCCTGAATAGAGTCCTGATTTTCCTCTCGAGCTTGCTACGTTTTCTTTCCTGTCTCTCTGGAATATGTTTCAGTATTATAGGTTTGGTTTCCGTCTCTATTATACATAGTATTTCTTGTGGAGTCTTCTCGTGTAGTAGCAATTCCCAATTTACCTCCTTTAAATCTTTATTTACGTTTTCCCAATTTACTTTCTTTGAATTTATGTTTAAGCCTTCAAATATTCCATCTGCCTCTCTGGGATGCGTTTTCGGACCTCTGGGTGCTAACTTCAATTGTATATCGATGAGGTTATGGTCGGAGAACTTTGCGCGTTACTTTTTTATTTATTATTATCTCGTTGTTATTTGTCCACATTAAATCCAAAACGTTCTCCTTTCTCGTGGCTTCACAGATTTCCTGGGTAAGGGCGTAATGTTCCATAATATCTAATAGCATTGTTGCTTGGGTTCTGTCATCTTTAGTAATGTTGCCATGAAACTTCTCAACATATATAACTTCGTCATTTTTCTTCCATGATATGAATGGGAAATTAAAATCTCCGAAAATTAGAATATTTGTTGCTGGAGTTTCAAGTAATTTTAATATGTTTTCTATTTCATTTGTAGCAAATTGGAATTCACTTTTTGTGGTGTTTGGTGGTCTGTAGATGTTCATAATGGTTAGGTTCAGTTCTTTTACTTCTAATATAATAACTTCAACTGTGCTGTTTGATTTCTTTACCCTCACTTCACATGTGTAAGTGTTTTTCACGTAGATACAACACCCTCCTCCTCGTCTAGCCACTCTATCTGCTCTGTATATGTTGTAGTCCAGCAATGCTATTTCAGTATTCTCGATGCAGTTTTCACAGCCTTTTTCGCACTTATGTAAGTGTGTTTCCGTTAGGCATATGATATCTATGCTGGTTTCCGTAGCTAAATTTTGCAAGTATTGTAATTTGCAGTCTGCATGGTCCGCATAGAGGCCTTGTATATTTGTGTATAATACATTTACCGGGTTTCTAATCTTCGTGTTCGATTTTCCTAAATGATGGTCGTTTCCTGGTCGATGTCGGTTCCTGTTTGGTGTTATTGGTTGGGCCGCTGCATTTGGGAGTATTGGGGTTGCAGCCCGTGATACCACTGTTGTTGTTGTATTATTTGTGGGTGGTGTTGAATAAGAGGGTGATGTGCGTAATGTTGTGGTGCATATGTTTGCGGCGTTCTGTCTCTCCTTGTTAGAAGGGCAAGCTGAGCTTTTATTGTCATTTCTTCTAAAAAATATATTTAATTACTCTTGCTATTTCTTCTATGTCGAATATGATCCGTTCTCTTCTTTGCGTACTCTTTATGTGAAAATGCTAGCACTCATGTTCAGGCATTTTTTCTCAGTAATTGACTGTCTGCACATACGAGGGTGAAAAAAGTTGCAGTTTCGTCCGTACCTGCACTTCCCATTCCTCATCATATAGACGCATTTTGTAGGGTGATTGTATATGCAGTTTCAGCCATATTTGCACGTATCTATTTTATAATATTCGCAATGGCCCGTCGTTTAAATTCCCTCTGTGTCTTATGTGATTCGATTTCCTTCTTCTGCTTCGCCACCACTTCTTCCCTACTCAGTGGGGTTGTTTTTCGGTGTGTATTTCGTATCTCCCTCTTCTGCCGTGGGTACCTCTTTTTCTGAGGCTGCTTTCGCCCCTCCCTGTAGTGTGTTTTCTTTTTCCTTCTCGGTTGTGTAGGCGTTTTCTGTTTCATGTTTTTCTGTCGGTAAAACTGCTGTACTTGATTCTTCTATTTCAACATTTTGTGTTCCCCTCTGTACTAATTTTCTATTGTTTTCCATGCACTTGACGCATACGAAACCACAAAGGCCTATGATTTTGTTATTTATTCTATTTACCATTTTCCTGTCTTTTCTATCTAAGTTCATGCATTCGTAGTGCTTAAAGGTATTGCACAGAATGCAGTTTAAGCCCGAGGTCTGGTCTGCTTCATTTTTGCAATAGCAAAGTTGATATGCCGCACATTCCATTACACATAATCCGGCTTTATTCATTTTTCTGACTTTCCCGCAATTTACACATTATATATATATAGTGGTTGATCAGTGGATAACACCTTTTTCCTATAAACAAACTGAAGACTCTGACATCGGGGGTTCGACTCCCACTGGTGCTGATTAATAATAATTCGGAAGTTAGGTTCGTTTGCCCTGAGCGCTATGTTATGCCAATTTCTGGTCCTCACCACTGATTATTACACAAAGATTAGACATCTACTCTTTTAATATACAGTATGTTAATGTTATTTTTCCCGTTCTTTCAGAATAAACAAAGATATGGCACTTGGAAAAGATGTAACTGACTATAAAATGGGTATGATACTACGAGTCTGTGAGACTGATGCCTTAGCGACCAAAGTATCTGAGGTTGCCCATGTTCATTCACATTTCACGTGAAGAACTCAAAATAATGAGAACCTTAAAGGACGCAAAGTGATTCAGCTATATTTTATCAGTTCCCGCTATAAGGTAAGAAGGTTCTCTCAGAGTAACTATTATCTGTCTACTAACAAATATTAATATTCCAGTGGGTATTTACGCATAAACTATGTTCTAAAATCACTAGAATTGCAATTAGCGTAGTTAAAGTTTGGTTTTGAGGAATATCTTACAGACAGGTGTCAATCTTCTCGAGTTACTCCATCAACTTGCATCAAATATAATCTATTATCACAATCTCAGCATGGATACGAAAAAAATTTATTTCCCCAGTAAAACCAGCAATGTTAAGATCAGTGGTGGGCAAAAAGTAATCGATTACAAATAAAAATTACTGATGTCTGAAAAGTAACTAAAAGTATAAAGTAGAAATTACTTCTCTCGATTAATTATATTATAATTAACCCAGAGAAGTAATTTCTACTTTATACGTTTAGTTACTTTTCAGACATCAGTAATTTTTATTTGCAATCGATTACTTTTTCCCCACCACTGGTTAAGAAGTTCCCCAAAGTTCAGTACTGCGTCCTATTCTTTTCCTTGTTTTCATTATAGACTTACAAATGGCTGTACGATCGATTTGGATCGAAAATAAATATAAATAAAAGCTCATTGCATATTCATATTCCCTTCTCTAACTTAGTACAAATTCTAGACAAGACGTTCGATAGGTAGGAAGAATAAGTAAGTGAAATATTTATAGAAAAGCATTTATTTACATAACTGTAAGGTGAAACACATATTAATATAAAAGCATTGTCGTCAACAAGCTAGTAATGAACCAAATACTTTAAGACTCTCATCTGAACTAGATGTTCCTAAATTTTTAGGAATTAATTTTAATAGGGATTAAGATCTAGTATATAAAAAAAATTGATAACGCCATCTTGCGAGAAGAGTTATAACTGATTAGTAGGAAACTGAAAGTAGCTTTTAACATCTGCGTCTGCAAAGTGTACAACTACTTTTCCTTTGGGATGTTATAAAGTTTGCAGCAAACAAACAAAACCCACTAAATAGGACTTTCAAAACATAAGGATGACCCGCAAACAACCTTGAAACGACCTGAAGTAGTTGTATAGAAAAGTGTCATCATGAGTGATTCATTTTCTATGGAGTAACCTTTCCCTGCTCCAATCAAAACGCTATTACATTCCAATTTCAAGCGTTATTTAAAGAATTATCTTTTTATATAGTTTTGGTAACTAACTCATTATGCAAAGACTAAATGAATCCGCGAAAAATTATATCTACAGAAGATACTTCCAAACCCGCCACAATTGGTGTGCAGAATTGGTGGGTTTGGGGAAAAGAGCGGGTTATGGGAGAAATTAATAGATGATTAAATACATATTTTTTGACCTGGTTTATTACTGCAGTACATTTAATACGTCATACTAGAATGTTACATATAACAGAACACGGCTTCAGAACTTTAGAGATCATAAAAGGTGGATGTTTTGGTATCATTTATTAGTACATTTATTAGACACCGTGAGAATGAGGCAACACCAGCGTGATGTGTCCAGGGCCACAGCGGGTTACACAGTAGCAGATTTGGGAGTATCTAATATATTATATATATATATATATATATACGAAGGCCACTCAATATATTTTGTCCCACCTTTTTTTTTCTTTCCAAGTTTCCTTGTAAGTTCCATAAATTTTGTACACAAGTAGTTACATACCTTTTTTACAAGTTTCTATTTTTCCACATAGTCTCCATTCTTTTCTACGGCTTTCCTCCACCTCGAAACAAGGGCCTTTATTCCTTGCTGGTAAAAGTCCGCTGGGTTCCTCTGGAGCCACCTCTTAACCTCCTCAACAACCTCATCGTCACTCTGAAACTTTCTTCTACGAATAGCATCCTTCATTCGCCCAAACAAATGGAAGTCTGAAGGTGCCAGATCCGGGCTGTATGGAGGGTGGATTAACATAGTCAAGCGCATTTTTGTGATGGCCTCCCTTGTTTGCAAACTGTTGTGTGGTCTTGCGTTATCGTCCAAAAGAAGGACGTCTTCCAGTTTTCTCTCCAGTCGAACTCGCTTTATACGTCTCTAGAGTCTCTGTAGGGTAGCAATATATGCCTCTGAGTTGATTGTTTGTCCTTTCTTCATAATGTTCACCAGAATCACCCCTTTCATGTCCCAGAAGATGGTGGCCATAACCTTTCCTGCAGAGGGAGCCATTTTGAACTTTTTCTTGCGTGGGGAGTCTGCGTGATGCCACTCCATGGATTGGCGTTTTGTTTCAGGTTCAAAGTGGTGTACCCAAGTCTCATCCCCAGTCACAATTCGTGAAAGGAAGTCATCCCCTTCTGTCTCGTATCGAACCAACGACTCGGAAGCAATTTCTTTTCTTTGAGCTTTGTGATCTTCAGTCAGTTCGCGAGGAACAAACCGTGAACACCCTTTTGAGTATCCCAGTTGCTGAATTATCGTATTCACACTTCCTTCATTAATTCCTAGCTCCAGTGATAGCTCCTTGTATGTGACGTGCCGATTTGATCGAATGATGCTGTTAGCACGTTGCACAGTGTGAGATGTCACAGCCGATGCCGGGCGACCGCTGCGTGGCTCATCATCCAAGCTGGCTCTCCCTCTCCCTGATGATCTCACACGTTTAGACCAGCGTCCAACTGTGCTTCGATCAACAGCAGCATCTCCGTAAACGTTTGTAGACATTTGTGAATATTTCTAACTGTTTCCTTCTCCGCGGTTAAGAACTCGATAACAGCTCTCTGTTTACGACGCACATCAGTGTCAGACGCCATTTTCGAAACTGTGTTAACCATCGGTTTTATACAAGGGCGTTTAAATGCGGTTTTATACAAGAAGGGGAGGTTCAAAGTGGAAAAATCGGGTTATGTGAAGTGCAAAGTTACGGCCCAAAAGACATTTCAGCCCCATGGCCTATTAATTAGTTAAGAAAAAAGGGTGGGGCAAAATATATTGAGTGGCCCTAGTATATACAGTATATATTTTTTTTCTCTTAACTGATAATTAATTTGGTGTGTTATAAAAATAAATTTTTCGAATTCCGATTACATTTAGAGGTATGGCCAAGTGTTTGGTATCAACAGAACATGCTTGAGATATTTTGAGTACTGATAATATGGAGACACTTGGCTAATTTTCTTTTTCCTTTTTGGTAGTTTTTTGATAAATTAAAAGTAGAAAGAACATGATATAGAATTCAGTAAGTTAACTGAAAAGGATTACTCAGGAGCAGAAGGTTTCATTTGTCGGATCTTTTAAACTATTCCCCCCCCCCCAACATACTCTTTTCAACAGTCACCACCCCAATGTTGATCTTTTCAATTATATCCCCCCAAAGTTTAAATTTTGTAAATGAACCAAAATAAGATAAGAAAACAATAACAACAAATTTATTATTTATTGCAAACATATAATAAATAGAGAGCCATTATTTACATAGGATAAAATATTTTAATATGCTCACATAATTTATTAAAAGCATTTCGATTAAATCTATCGCGCCACATAAATTCTTGCAGGTACCAGTGTAAGAAACCGTTCCGCTTGAGCCATTCGATTGCTGGCTCTGGTTCCTCTCCAATTAAAGGCAAAATATTTTGACAAAAATAATGTCTATCCATTACAAACGGGAACTGTACTGATGGGACTATATCTAACTATGGCTGATCTTAGTTCCAGAACCTTTAATACAGTTCGCCAAAATATTTTCGCGACAGTTGATTTGCAAATATAAGAAAGTTGACTGCAAAGCCCTGTAATAGAATTTTTGGATCACATGAAGATCAGGGGCCCCAGCCTTCTCTAGTTAGCCTTATAAGCTTTATAAGGCTAACTAGCGAAAATATCACGACCTAACCTAACCAATCGTTAGGTCAACCGTACGCCCTTGACGATTGGTTAGGTTAGGTCGTGATATTTTTGTTAGTTAGCCTTATAAAGCTAACTAAAGAAGGCTGGGGGCCCTGATCTTCAGGTGATCCGAATTTTTAAACCGGAAATATGATAGAATATAATAGAATTTTCAAGATATGTATCTTATATACATATCTTAAAAATTCTATTATCTAAATAAAATAAGTAAAACCTGTTAAATTATCTCCCCCCTAATATTGACCTTTTAAACTATGTCCCCCCTCTCTGAAGCTGTACAGTAAATAGACATCGCAATACGTTCTCATACAAAAATATATTTTTCCTTTAGCAAAATTTCCAATGACATTTTTATAGTCTCTCCCATTTGATGGTTTCAAACGACGGTTCAGGATCGATCTACGATTGACCCCTCTGCAGCATCCATCCCGTCTCATATGCAGGATTCGGTGGAAGAGGAAATTGTTTTCCGATCTCTTCCTGCCCTCGTAGCCAGCCACGCATGGCTGGTCAGGGACTTTGCACGAGAACCTATCCAGCTGGTTCTTGAAAAAATTCGGGTTGGTGTGCTGGAGGTTCTTTGGGCGGGACATTAAAAAGTTTTGGGTTTCGTATCCCAAAGGTATTTTCCATCCTCGTTTTCATGGTCCTCTGTCCCACCGCAGCTGGGACAGCACAAAATCTCTCTCTCTCGTCTCATTCCAGTGTGTTTCTATTTCACATCTAAGGTTAGGGACACAACCCTCGAATATTTTCCATACGTATATTATTGTGTACCTTCGCATCTTCTTTTCAGAGGGTAGAGTTTCAGGGATTGTAGTCATCTTTTGTTTCCTCTCTCTTAGACGTAAAAGTTCTTTGTATAGCTTCTATGATCGCAATGTCTCGTTTTCTGTATGAGCTGGTGAGTACTGAGCAATAAATACTCAGTTATTGGTGGGACTAAAAACTCTTCCATAATTTCAGCATAATGTTTGATTTTCTTCTGTGGAAGCTTCTCCAGATAATTTCCATTATTTCTCTAGTTGTTAAGATTTTAATATTGTAGTGTTCTCCGAATCCTGCATCTGACATTATTACTCTAAGATCCCTGACATGAGAGTATATATATATATATATATATATATATATATATATATATATATATATATATATATATATATATATTAAGGGTGTGCGATTCGGATATTTTTATTTCGATTCGATTTTCGATTCAATTCGGCCACTTGTTTTCGATTCCACTGCGACTGTGCACTGCACTCACCTATACTTTACAATTTATATGCACCAGCACCAACAGAACAACATACATGCACCAGCAACAACATACTGAAAAGCGTAATAAACAAGTGAACCCAAAGAACCGGTCCAAACTTGTCACACCGCAAGGCGCGCGCACGTGATTCTGTGACATCACAAAATCAAAAGCTGACCATGCGCATTGAGCGCACTCAGATCTTTATAAAAGCGTAATCTCTCAAATATCCAACTATTTTATAACGTTATTATATTATTATATTATATATATATATATTATATATATATATATATATATATATATATATATAATTTTTTATTTTTTTAAATTTTTATTATTTTTTTTTTTTTTCAATTGTTATTCCACGGTTTCGACATTCCATGGTTTTGGGGTAGTGCCAGTTTATCGTCTCGACAGGTTACAGTTAGCGAATCGAAAAATCGAAATTTTTTAGCTCTACTGTAATTCGGGTGGGTTTCGATTCTTTTACTGAATCGACCCGAATCGACATTTTCGATTAATCGCACAGGCCTAATGTGTATATATATATATATATATATACATATATACTCGGACAACATTATACATTGAACAAAAAATATTATATTTAAATTTCAAATATTTAATGTCACTAAAAAATATTTCTAATAACGTTGTCGTCATAATCACTTTTAAATTTATTCATGGAAAGAACTTTGATCTTATTTTAGGGAAACGACAGATGTTCAAATGTAATACATACATATGCAGGGTGTCCCATAAGTCCGGTCTCTTAGGAAAATTTATTTTAAATTAAATGTACAGAAGTAATACGTTCGTTAGAACTAAAAGAAATGTTCAAAAGAAACAAACAAAACATCTTTGTTGCGGATCATTCACAATCCATAGCCATTTAACCTAACATACAAGTACAGTCTTACATATTATACACTGAGCGTAATACAAAAATAAGGCCAACATAGCCACTTAACTTATATAATATACAAGTACAAAAATAAGGCCAGCATAGCCATTTAATCCAACATACAATATGTATATATAATCTTTGCTACATTACAAAAATAAGGTATTGTAAACCAGCAGTTGTCTCAATCAAGACTGCCATATAGGTGAGAGGTACGCAGTATCTGAAGACGGGACATTGCACAATAACGCATTAGAGCTGTTTTGGACCCTAGTAATGAAATTATATATATTTTTCCGGATTAACATTTGGCACGTAGGTACGTAGGTTACGCGTAGTAAACATAAAACTGGCACTACACCATTTTGGTTCCCTACATAGCATACGAAAAATATTATTATAAGCAACAGAGAGTTTATTCATAGCAGGTTTGTATAGTTCAAATATTGATGTCTTGTTTTGGGGAATCCAGGACAAAAACTCACCGGACAAAAACTCACCACTTAAATGCAAGAGGACAAAAACTCACCAGACAAATGTTTTTGCGAAATACATACACTCTAGTCTAGATCTTAAGATTTTAGACTCATTGTAGATAATTACTCTTCATCTTTTAAATTGTTCTGTTTTTAACCAAATCGGTATACTAATGTAGTTTTGGTCACTGATTTAAAAAATAACTTTCTTTTTTTGGAGAAATGAAAAACAAACATATTAGAGCACTTTAAATAATTAATGTGTTTTTTACGAAAATATGATTTAACCTAACCAATCGTCAAAGGCGTACAGTTGACCTAACCGGGCATTCAATTGACCTAACCTGGCATTCAATTGACCTAACCGGGCATTCAATTGACCTAACTGGGCATTAATTTATAACGAAAGATTGGTAGGTTGGTGAAAAATTAATATTGGTTGGTTAAAAACAGAACAATTTGAAAGATGAACAATTTGAAAGATGAAGAGTAATTCTGTACAATGAGTCTAAAATCTTGAGATCTTAAGAACTTAAGATCTAGACTAGAGTGTATATATTTCGCAAAAACATTTGTCTGCTGAGTTTTTGTCCTCTTTTGCATTTAAGTGGTGAGTTTTTGTCCGGTGAGTTTTTGTCCGTGCCCCGTTTTGGGACCTCTTTTTTGTTGCAGGTAGAATAACAAGCAATAGCTAATATGGAAGTGAGTTACATTAGCCATTGTGTTATTCTACCTACAACAAAAAAAAGGTCCCAAAACATGACATCAATTTCAACATTTGTTTTAGTTCTAATGTATTACTTTTGTAAATTTAATTTAAAATAAATTTTCCTATCAGACCGGACTAGGACACCCTATATATATATATATATATTAGGGTGACACTTATTTTCGAAAGTTTGAATTTTTATCGGGACGGGCGCGTTTCTGGTTCCATTTTGTCAAGAAATATCGTGTGTAAAATATTTTTGAAATAAAACAATATTTAGAACTGCCTCAATACGGTCAAAGTTTGTATATTTTCTCGAAAAGTAGAAATTTTAGATCATGATGTTCTATGCCTCTAGCAAATAAAATATCACTTCTAGTTTGTTCAAGCTACTAATCTTGACCTAAAACATATAACTGGACTTCATACTTTCAACTCTAGGTCCCCCTCAACTCGAGTATTAGCCCCTCAAGGGGGGGGGGGTATCATGGGCGCCCATCTCCCTCTCATTGTTGCCTACTTTGCAGAGGTCACGGTGGACTTGCGGGCGGTTGGGAAGTCACAGCGGTGCTTCTCGACCACTTGTAAGAGGAACTGCCTTTGGTCTTCACTCTTGGTAAGGGCCAGGTTGAAAGACTGCATCAACGCCACCCCGCGCTCCGCGAAGTTATTGACAACTTGAAGGGCCTGGACTCGGCGGGATGCGGCGATGAAGGCTGGGTCCGTCCGCCACTCCTCCGGATCCTTGAGCAGGAAGGCGGTGCTGATGTCCAGAACCTTGAAGAACTCCTTTGATGTAGTCGTTGTGAACTTGGCCAATGTATTGTTGGCGATTGAGGCGGTGGACAGGTCCACATTGATACGCCGCGGGGGATCCTCCGATCCTTCCTCTTCTTCCATCGCTTTAATTATCTCCCGCTTTGTCGCCAAGTCGATACCCTCGTCGAAGATGGCCAGGGTGACGAGGCGCTCGCTCAAGTACCATAGGTGCCTGGCGAAGACTGTCGCCGTCGCCTTGGCCACCGCTGAGTCCGGATAATAGACGAGGGCCTTGAGCAGCGCTAGGTCCGCGGCTGGGGCCGTTGCCGGGAGCGGCGCTTTGTACCAGGCCGTCACGTAGATGGACACGGCGAAGATGGTGAATCGCCGGATTCCAGCCGCTTCGCCTGACGACATCTGAAACTGTTCCCGGAACAGGAACAGTTTGATGGCATAGATGACTTTTGCCATCCAGCGCGCGCGATGGAAGGCGCGGGACGAGCGAACCGGGCACCCCGCTTGTTCGGACCGCCCAGCACAATTACAGAGAGCTCCAGAAGTTCCCTGTAGTCATCACGTGGATGTTGACCGTCGAGGAGGCGGCTGAATTCGATCAGCAGGTCGTCGCGGGCGTCCTTCAGGTGCTGCGGCATGGTTCCATCCTCGAAGGGCTTCGCTTTGGTTTGATCGATGAAGTCCCACTGGGCGGCGAATCGTTTGAACAGGAGGATGTCAGGACCAGTAGAGGGACCGAGGCACGCCGTGAATGCCTTCTCGCACACCAGTTCGTGGATGTGGTGGCGGCAAGCCAAATGAAGCACTGTCTTCTCGAGTTTCTGCTCAATGATATAGCAAGCTCCTGCTGAGAGTCCTGTGTTTGAGGCGGTGGTGTCAAAAGAGAGGGCACAGATCCGTCCCTTGATGTCCCAATCCTCGAGGGCAGAGAGGACGGCTTCCGCCATGGCGCGGCCGGTGCCGTCGGGGAGGCTGGGCACAGCCAGAAGCTTGTCGACGTTCTCCCCAGACACCAGAACTGGAAGGCGATCTTCAGCAGGGCCTCCGTCAGCGCTGGTACGATTTTCCCGTCCCAGTGAACGGTCAGCGGCACAGTAGGATGGAAGGCTGCCTTCATTTCCGCTGCTGCCATAGCACGGAACTTTGCTCGGTCGCGGCGGGAGGATTCGCGGTTCAAGACCAGCTCCTCAGGGTCGTGGCCCAAGCTCCTCGCAGCCGCCGACAGCAAAAAAACACCTTCTCGGTCGGTAAGTTTCGTCCGATCCATCGCTGCGGAGAGATCAGGGGTGATCATCTTTTTCGACGCGCGGAATCGCTTGGGTGGTAAAGGGGTCGTAGATGCTTCTGCATTCGACGTGGACGGGCCCGGGAGAGAGAGCTCTTCCTCTTCTTCTCGGCGACGACGCCGTGTCGGTGACCGAGTCGGGCTGCTTGCACCTGAGCTGGAGCTCGATGCCAGTTCGACGAGTTCTTCTCGGCTTTCTCTGTTCGCCCTTTCATCATCTTGCCGGCGGCTCCTTTCCGCTTCCTGTCTCCTCGCACGCTCCTCCTCAGTGTGGAGCGTCATGTCACGTGTGGAGGAGATGCGGCCGCGCCGCACCTCGGCCCTTTGTCCCGTCAGGAACTCCCTGTCCTCTTCGATTGTGATCATCGACATCGCCTGTTCGTGTGCGATGTCGAAGAGGCGGTCAAGGGATGAGAGGAACTCGGCCTCGTTCCTGATTTGGGTCACAGTGCGCCGTTTCGAGTTCTTGTTCAGAGCCCGCCACTTCTCGTACATTCGGAGAACCTTGTCCCTTGCGCGTTGGTCTTTCTGCGTAGGAATACGGGACCGCTCCCAGAATTCCTTGACTGCGGTCACTGTCTCAGCGGCTGCTTCCTTGATCGGCTTCTTGACGTCAAGGTGAAGGTGGAAAAAGTACTGAAGCGCCTGCTTTCCCGTAGGCAGCATGCTTCCTGTGATGCTGTGGTCCACGGTCCCCAGGAGATAGACTGCTGTTTTAGATCTTGTTGCCGAAGCCATCACGTCGTTTCAGAACTCACTGAAAAAGAGAATGAAACACTGTTAGTGTTGGCAAAACTCGTCCCAACCCATTTTCTACTTAGAATAACATGTTCTTTCGCCTGTATCAATATTTGGATAAACTCGTGTTACACCCTGTATAATACCTCATTTTAGTCTTCTGTACACCAGTGCGGAAGACTAAACCAACGACTCTGACCGTCCGTCTGTCTGTCTGTTATCATTTTTCAACTCAGAAACTACAGCAGCTATCGAAACGAAAACTGACATGATAACAGAACGCCATGAGTACTTTTCGACAAAAAGTATAAACTTTGACCTCGTTGAGGCAGTTCTAATTATTTTTTATTTCAAACATATTTTACACACAATGTTTTTAGACGGAATGACACCAGAAATGCGCCCGTCCTGATAGAAATTCCCAAAAAATGAAAAACACCCCAAATAAGTGGCACCCTAATATATATATATATATATATATATAATTATATATATATAATATATATATATATATATACGGGTGTCAGGAAATGATTGCCCCCCCCCTGTAGAGCAAAAACTAGAAGAGATAGATAAAAACCGGCGAGACCACTTGAAAGAGCGTTAAAATCTGAATAAAAACCATTATATTCTATTCCTGTGATTTTAATTCTTACCATTTTTTTCCCCACAGAAACCATGGCATCATCTATTTTGAACGATTCAGAGAAAAAGCGAGTTCTTGACCGCATTCGAGCTGTCACATTTCGTGAAGCAAAGGAAGCTGGTGCAACTTTCATAACTCGACACTGGGTGGCTGAGAGATTAAAAAGATCAGAAGACTTTGTCAAAAGGAATTGGAATAAGAATCCTGAAGATTGTGAAACAGAATTTCGAGGAGGAAGACCGGAGAAATTATCTCAAGAATCGAAAGACATTGTGCTTGCTGCATCACGGCGCCGAAAGAAGAGCTGCTCTGAGGTAGCGAAAGAGATACTTATCCGTCGTGGTAAGATAGTCAATCGGCAACTTGTGCATCAATTTCGAGTTCGCCAAGGCTTGAGTGCTTGGCATGAAATAGCTAAGCCACGGAAGAGTGATCTTAATATTGAAGATCGGCTATGGTTTGGTGATTATCTTGAGGAATGGACGGAAGACGATTTCCTTCACTTGGTTGTCAGCGATGAATTCTTCGTTTATGTCTCCAGAAAACCAAATTTTCAGAATGATCGGGTTTGGGCAACAACTCCTGATGAAGTCCCAGACGACCAGAAGTATCGAGAAATAGTAAAAAATCCAGCATGTGTGGGTGTTTTCATTATGTTCTCTATTCGGAAGCTCATCTGGGTTATCAAACCAAGAGGAACCAGTTGGGATGGGCCTTATTTTCGAATAATTTTAGCCCAACATGTAATTCTGTTTTTGAAAGACCCCGAGTGTGTTTTGGATGTTGAACAGGCAACCTTTCTTCACGACAAAGCCCCCTGTATGAAAGCACTTGCGACTCAACAACTGCTTAAGGACAATAACATTGATTTTTTCGGAAATAATGAATGGCCTGGCAATTCTCCCGATCTTAATGTCTGTGAACATGTCGGATCCATCATGAAGGATCGGGTGGAGTCCTTAATGCTGGAACAACCCATTCAGAATCGGTATTCAACAGAAATTATGACTGCAAAGATCAACGAAGTCCTTGAAGAAATGAGTCATGATACCGATCTTTTTGAGACACTTCTGGGATCATACCCCCGTCGATTAATGGCCGTCAGAGCTGCAAATGGGGGCAACACCCGATATTAAAACAAGTGTTTTTTATTCAAAATTAAACGCTCTTTCGCGTGGTTTTGTCTGTTTTTTTCTATTCCTTTCAGTTTCTTCTGTACAGGGGGGGGCAATCATTTCCTGACACCCTTTATATGATGAATAATGCGGCCCGGTGGTGTAGTGGTTAGCGTCGCAGCCGTCGCTGACTACGAATTCGGGTGGAAGCCAACCAAAGGTTGTGTGTGTGTGTGACCATTTCTTATAAAATCAGTTAAAATATTTACCCGTCCAGATTTCTAGGAATTGGCTTGATGATTAATGATGTAGTAATGCTAATTTTTAAGAAATTTTAATTATTTTAAACTGTTCAAAGAAATACTTCAAATTTTTTTTAAAAAAAAATGTAACAAAAGTTGTAAAAATTGTTGATATTAGTGAAAAATGTCCTCATTCCAGTTATTACAGGTAACTAATAATAATTACCTGAAACAGTATTATTATTATTTTGCCTTAACGCGACTTGACTATAGACAGTGTGACCATAAAGTCCCGCTACGGATTTTGATGTAAATAAAAAAAGAGACTATTGAATATATAAAATAAATTAAGATTTATTAAAATGAGCAAACGAAGGATTTAAGATACGCGAGATATCAAATTTCAATATGTCTTCCATCATTATCTGGACAGTGTTGTAATCTTTTGAAATTGACGAAAATACCTTCAAATTCGTCGGAGGTTTATGGACTTCACTTTATTCTTAATCCTTTATTTAAGGGCTTCTAAATATTTAGGTTTAGTTGTGAGGACAAATAATTTTAATCTTTCCCAAAAGGTAGAAATCTAATGGAGTAAGACTGGATGATCGAGGAGCCCACGCAATGGCAACGCAGCGTTTAATCCATCTTTCCAGAAAGGTTTCGTCAATGAGAGTAAGAACACTTACAGTACAGGGTGTTCCATAAATCCCTTTACCCCTGGAACTTTTCCTACTAGAATAGGGTGACGGTATGCGGTACTCTGTACACTGAGTTGGTGCCCCATTCTGTTGGAAAACCAAGTTATCTAAAATCTTCGAATGAAGCAAATATTTGCAAGTATGAGTTACAGGTGTCTTCGGAAAAAAAAAATTATTCATAAATTTCTTCAAATGTACGAGTATATAAGAGCACACCAGATATTAACCTTGGGGAGTCTCGCTCATGTTCTGTCACTTCATTGGGAAGTTATTTTCGTTAACTTTATCATTGCTGTAGAAACTATATTGTGTGAGAAACGTAACCGATCCCGAAATGTTCGATTTATTTTTATCAAATCCAGCAATTCAGATCACACGCGCTTCAGTGTACAGTATATGTCATAATCGTCCTCCAAAAGTGCTTAAACTAAGGTCATTTTTGTAAGGGCATAACGAATGAAGTTTACTTCCCAAAACATTATGAGAAATTGATTGACATCCCCAGTTCAGTTCAGTTCAGATTGTTTGGGACTTCACTCAAAACATTTATGGACAAGTCTGACGTCTTTTGAGGGTTAAGCATGGCTTTCCAAATCGCGGTAAATCATGAACCGAGACAGTTTTCTTAACCCTTGATCCCTAGCCATTATAAAAGTTACGCTAGCAATACCCGGGGTACTGGGGTACACCAGTAACCTTGGTAAGGTTTAAGGGTTAAATCTTGACACACACACACACACCACCACACACAGTATATATATATATATATATATTATATATATATATATATATATATATATATATGTATATATATATATATATATAGTGAAAAGGGTTGATGAAATCTTAAACGTGATTGGCCACTCACTTTCTTCCCTTTGACCTCATTGGCGGAAACTAAGCTAACTGATAGAGGTGAATGAATGACGATTAACACCATATATGGATTTAGAGGGAGTAAACAGAGTTAATTAATGACCATTCGGTTTACCGTAACTTATTCGTTTTATCTTATAAGATAGGACAGTTTTCCTCTTTTGGAAACGTTTTTTCTTATCGCTTCAAGGCAATGTGCAATTTGAGCATCCAGCAATTACTCGCTAAAACTTTTCAATTGCAAGTCATTGTGCAAGCAGTGTATATTTGTCTTTTATATATATATATATATATATATATATATATATATATATATATAGAGAGAGAGAGAGAGAGAGAGAGAGAGAGAGAGAGAGAGAGAAGTAACCTATATGTAAACTTTTGCCAGCACCCGAAGTCCAGTGGGTAACGCCATTTCCTTATAAGCGAAGTGAAGACACTGAGGTCGGAAGTTCGGACCCCGATGGTACTGGTTAATAGCAAATCAGGAGTTAGCGTGATGGACCGTGTTAATCTGGCTAGAGCGAGGTGTCAGTTTCTGGCCATCCTCTCTGATTATTATGTCAACGTCTTCGTTTTCCGCTGTTTGAACATTTAATGAATCGATAAATATTACCTTTGGGACCAGACTTTCGGTTCACCCTGTTTAAATCTTTCCTTTGTATCTGCTTGAATGAAACTGCGATAGTTTGACATTAAATCTGGTTGGCACTTTAATGCCATATTTACGTTCAATGTTGGCACTGTGTTCAAACTCATTTTATGTTGTGTACATTTTTCAAAGAAAATTCTCTCTCTCAAGAATTGAAATTAAACTATTTTAAACTTATAAGAACTTATAAAATAACATTACAAAAATTTGTCTATATTTTGTTTGAATGATGTGGCCATTCATTAGTCGTACTGCGTCCAGGGCAAGTAATAAAGCTGAAACTACTGACAGTCCACTCTATTATTTTTGGACATCCATGAAAACAATGATTATTTCCACAGCAAAACTGACCTGAAATATATAATTAAACTAGTTTAAGAAGCAAATACTTACATTATGTGGAACAGCTCTTTGTGTCGTGTTGAACATTACTGTAAAGTTAAATTATCCGTACAGTTCACCGATATTAAAAAAGTAACCATCAGGAGGAGGAGATTGTAGACACCAATCGACCAGGGAAGTACTCCGGGATGGACATTAGGCAGAAGACAGGGAGTGCTGGAACTCCCGTTTCTCCTGTCACTGTCCTCCTTAGCTGACCCTTTTCCGTGTCTCATCTACACTGTGAGTAGTCCCGCATGCTCTCAAAGTCTAAGGGTGTGCGATTCGGATATTTTTTATTTCGATTCGATTTTCGATTCGATTCGGCCACTTGTTTTCGATTCGACTGCGACTGTGTACTGCACTCACCTATACTTTACAATTTACATGCACCAGCACCAACAGAACAACATACATGCACCAGCAACAACATACTGAAAAGCGTAATAAACAACTGAACCCAAAAAACCGGTCCAAATTTGTCACACCGCAAGGAGCGCGCACGTGATTCTGTAACATCACAAAATCAAAAGCTGACCATGCGCATTGAGCGCACTCATATCTTTATAAAAGTATAATCTCTCAAATATCCAACTATTTTATAACGTTATTATATTATATATATATATATATATATATATATATATATATATATATATATATATATATATATATATATATATATATATATATATATATACATATATATATATACAGGGCGTCCCAAAAAAATGTATACACACTTTAACAGCTGATAGCTCAATTGATGTTTCTTTCTTTCCAAGTTAAACCCATTAGAATTAATAATGGCAGTCAGACTAAGCTTTGAACAAAGGAAATTCATTCTAAAATGCTACTGGAAGTGTGAAAACGCAGTTGAAGTGCAAAGACAGTTTAGGAGGGAGTTTCAAACAGATCCACCAACGCGACTTACCATCACTCGAATTAGAGATAAGTTTGAAGCCGATGGAACTGTTCAGAATGTCCACAAGAAGCGTTCCGGAAGACCACGGACATCGACAAGCCCCACAAAGCAAGAAAGAGTACTGGAAACATATCACCAAAGTCCAAGAAAATCTGTGCGGCAAGCGAGTCGTGAGGTAGGAATTTCAGAATCGTCTGTCCAACGCATTTTGAGCGCTGTCAATGGAAAAGTTACATTCCAAGATTAGTCCATGCTATTAATGAAGATGATCCGGACCGAAGAGTGGAGTATTGCGAGTGGTACTTGGCACGATGTGGATGTGGATTGGACGAAGGGGTTTCGTAGAATACCCTCCGCGTTCACCAGACCTCACACCACTAGACTTTTTTTTATGGGGATACTTAAAAGACAAAGTCTACGCTATAAAACCTGCAACAGTCGCTGAATTGAGAGCAGCCATTGAACGAGAATGCACACAAATACCAAACGAAATGTTTCGTGATGTTTGCGATTCCATTGCTTCGCGTTATCAGCAGTGCCTGGACCAGAACGGACGTCAGTTTGAAAACAGGCGTTGACAAAACAATTAAATAATGTCTGTAGATTCTATTACATTTTGAAAATGAAATGTATTTTAATAAACACTGCCTTTATAATTATTTAAAGTGTGTATACATTTTTTTGGGACGCCCTGTATATATATATATATATATATATTCATTCATTTATTTATTTATTTTTTCAATTGTTATTCCACGGTTTCGACATTCCATGGTTTTGGGGTAGTGCCAGTTTATCGTCTCGACAGGTTACAGTTACCGAATCGAAGAATCGAAATTTTTTAGCTCTAAGTCAGGTCGGGTTTCGATTCTTTTACTGAATCGACCCGAATCGACATTTTCGATTAATCGCACAGTCCTATCTCAAACACACACTTCTCTCCATATTCTTCACTACATATACATGCATCTTACACACTACATAATCTTTTCAAAATTATATATAAAAAAAGAAAAATGGCAACAACTTCAAGAGCCTCGGAGACCCGTGGGAAAGGGACCATAAATGTCCCCACTTCTGGCTTCTCCGCTACCGATACCGTGAACGCAGACCCGGGCAGTGGGGCTAGTTCTGCTACTGCCCATTTGAGATGTTCTGAGCCTCTGCTTGATTCACTTTTCATAAACTTCTGCAACATTCGTGGCCTTTCCTCAAATTTTCAATCTGTTGAGCATCACTTCTCCTCTAAACCTCACCTTCTCTTCCTTATTGAAACTCAGGTGTCTGAGACGAGTGACAGAAACTCCTTTTCTGTACTCTCCTACTTTCTCTATACTCAATTTCAGGAGCAAATGTAGTTTACGTCCCCCTGACGCAAAAGGAGATTCAAACTACACTAGGTCAAAGTTGGAGAACGTAAACTACACTAGGATCTTTAGGAGACATTTTTTAAATGAATCCATCAAATAAAACGTTAAAACTAACGAAAATATTACGACTTAACCTAACCAGTCAATTTATATATATATATATATATATATATATATATATATATATAATATATAATATATATATATATATGGCGATCATAAAAGATCTGAACGATTTGATTCGTTAATATTTGTCATACTAAATAAGATCTAAAGCCTGAAGCATGTGTAAGCAATAGAGCAACTAATAGTTTTTTTCGTACAAGACCAAGGTTGTCAACATCTATGAACTACGAATCAGGATCAGGGATGCAATAGCGATGGTCGATGCTGGCATTCTTGAACGCACATGGCGAGAAATTGAATATCGATTGGATGTTGTACGGGCAACCAATGGCGCACATGTTGAAGTTTATTAAACATGTATGCAAAACTTTTAGCTGTGCGGAGTCACATGGACAAACTTGTTTCTTTGTATGTTATTGGGTTATCACATTAATAAAGATTGAAATCGTTCAGATCTTTCATGAACACCCTGTATATATATATATATATATATATATATATATATATATATATATTATATATATATATATATATATATATATGATGAATAAAACCACGAAGGAAAGGAGCACCATTTTGTGTTTCCTTTCCTTCGTGGTTTTATTCATCATAAATATTTTTCACGTGTTACTTTCGTGAAATAATTTTCATATATATATATATATATATATATATATATATATTATATATTATATATATATATATATATATATATAATATATATATATATATATATATATATATATATATATATATATATATATATATATATTATATATATATATATATATTATATATATATAAATTAACGATTGGTTAGGTTAAGTCGTAATATTTTCGTTAGTTTTAACGTTTTATTTAATTAGGTATACGCGGACAAAGTTGGGGAACGCAAACTACACTAGAATAATGTAGGGAAACGTAAACTACAGTAGGATAATGAAGGGGAACGTAAACTACACTAGGCACCACAGGGGTACGTAAACTACACTTGCTCCCAATTTCATTCCAAATGTGGATATTGTGTATACGTACGTAATGACCTAACTTGCTCTCATATTACAGAACTTGAATCTTCCAAATTCTGTACCCTCTGGCTACGGCTTACATGCCAATTTCAAACGAAATACGGGGCTCCAAAAAACCTTAGCCCCCCGCCCATGGCCTAAACCATTAGAGGTACAGTAAAACTAAACATACCTTACAAAAGAGAATTTAATCCTGCATTTAATGAGAAACAATTAAAACTTGGTGTTCCCGCCATTGACTTCCAAGACAGCCTGAATTCGCTTTGGGTAGCTTGCCAAAAGTGACGTGAATAGATCTTGATCGTTACGCAAATTTGCTAAAACAGTTTCAATGTGTCACGTCATTGCATCCTTCGAAAATCGATTTGCTGCAGGTTCTTGAAACAAGAGACATTCAACCTTGTCCTTTATAATTGATCCAATGTGTTCACAGACGTTCAGGTCAGGAGAATTTCCTGGCCATTCTTCATTTCCAAAGAAATCGATCTCATGGTTCGGCAACAACTGTTGAGTGGCTAATGCCTTAAAACAGGGGGCCTTATCGTGCAAAAGTGTGACCTGATCGACATCCATAACATTGTTTGGGTTTCTTAGAAAAGGAATGACATGCTGGAATAGAATAATATCACGAAAATATTGTCCATCCCAACTCTGACCATTTTGCTTCAGCACCCACATGAGCTTCTTTGCAGTGAACGAAACAAACACACCAACACAGTCTGGACTTTTTAATAATTCGCGATAATGTTCATTGTCATCGATTTCATCTGGTGTTGTGGCCCACAATCGATCATTTTGTTAGTTAGGCCGACGTGTTACGTAAACAAAAAATTCATCGGAGACAGCTAAATGCATGAAATCATCCACATCCCAATCTTCAAGATAATGGGCAAATCACATTCTGTCATCGATGTTAAGTTGAGTTTTTCTTGGCTTTGGAAGTTCATGCCAAGGCTTTAAACCTTGTCTATGACGGTACAGTCGAATGATCTCACCACTAACGATCTTTCCTCTCAACACTTCGATCTCACTAGAAAGTTTAGCACAGCTGTTTTTCCGCTTACGCATACCGCTTTCAATGATGTCCTTTGTTTCCTGAGAGAGTGGCAAATTTGGGCGCCCAGATTTGGTTGCATCCATTTCACATTCATCCAAAGTTTTATTCCAATTTCTTTTGACGAAGTCCTCACTTCTTCGCAACTTTTTGGCAACCCATGAACGTGTTATAAAGGTGGCTCCAGCATCACGAGCTTCCAGAAATGTTATTGCTCGTATGCGATCTATCACACGTTGCCTCTCCGAATCACCAATTAATTGAGAAGCCATTATATTATCACTTTATCAGCTAGAGTAATTTTAATACCTGCAATAAATAAAGAATTTTATATATTTTTATAATCACTAAAAACTATTTCGATATAAGTAAACATGTAAGCTGCAAATGGGGTGGGGGGCTAAAGTTTTCTGGAACCCCTTACATCCGCGCTGTGTGCGCAGAGAGTTGGTTTAACTTTGCTTGTTCTAGTGCTATCCACAACAGAGAGAAGACTTTCAGAAGGTACCGTCGCCATCCAACTCCTATCTCTCATTTAGCTTATATTTCTGCCCTGAATCGGGCAGTCTGTTCTTCGACTCCCCAGGTGTCCCCCCAAAAAAGTGTGAAAAACCTATCTAATTCTAATTCTTCTCGCTCTTTCCGGCATCTAGCCAAGAACCTCTCCAACATCATTACTTCTTCTTTCCCTCCTTTTTTTCCATTCCGACGGTTCAGTTGCCGTCTCTTTTCCCGATAAAGCTGAACTCTTCGCTTACACCTTCGCCTAGAATTCAACCCTGAACGATTTTGGTGCTGTTCCTCCATCCGACTTAATTATGTCTGAAATTAGAATCTCTTCCAAAGATGTTTCTTCTGACCTATCTGGACTCAACTTTAGGAAAGCGTACGGTCCTGATGGTGTTCCTCCTGTTGTTCTCAAGAACTGTGCTCCTGTGCTGACACCCCGCCTGCCTTTCATCTGATACCTTTCCTTTCTGCCAGAAGTTCGCTTTCATTCAGCGTGTCCCAAAGAAGGGCGATCGCTCTCAACCCTCCAACTATCGTCCAGTTGCTCTGATTCTTGTTTTTCTAAAGTTTTTGAATCTATCTTTAGGAGGAAAATTTTTGAACGCCTTTCTTCTCACAATCTTCTCTTAGATTGTCAGTATGGATTCCGCAAGGGACGCTCTAATGGCATCTTCTTGCATATCTCTCTTGGTCATCTTCCTTTCGGGATTTCGGTGAAACTCTATTGCGCTAGACATATCAAAAGCTTTTGATAGAGTCTGCCACAAGTCTTTAATTTCCAAACTGCCCTCCTTCGGCTTCTATCCTTCTATCTGTGCCTTCATCTCTAATTTCCTTTCTGGACAATCTATAGCTGCGGTTGTAGATGGCCACTGTTCTTCTCCTAAAGTTATTAACAGTGGTGTTCCTCAGGGTTCTGTCCTGTCACCCACTCTTTTCCTTTTATTTATCAATCATGTATTAGCCCTTTAACGTTGACCGTTGCCTTATGGCAACATGAGCTTCATAATCGGCTTTGAGCCTTACGATCTGAATATTAGAGGTTATTTTGGCTTGAACAGGAAAAAGATAAAAATAAAAATTTCATAATTCAGGCATGAAAGGATTAAGTCGCACGTCCTGTCATATCCACTCTTATGCCGATGATTTCACTCATTATCTCTCCACCCGCTTCACAAAACGTCTCTCTCAACAGTCACTCTATGCTTTATGCTTCGCGTTGGACGGCTGTGGTACACCTGACCTCTGATCTTTCTATCTTTGATTGGAGCAGAGAAAACCTTGTGGCTTTCTATGCCTTAAAAACTCGGTTCCTTCATCTGTCTACTTGTCACAATCTTCCACACGACTATCCCCTTACCTTCAACAATACACAACTCAGTCCTTCCTCTTCTCTTAACATTGTAGGTGTTTCCTTTTCTCGTGATCTTTCCTGGAAAGATTACATATACGCTCTTTTCAAAACAGCATCTAAGAGGTAAGTGTGCTGTACTGGCTTCGCAGTTTGTTCATCCCCACTCAGTTGCTGTCTCTGTACAGATGTCTTGTCTGCACGTGCATGGAGTCCGCTTCTCATGTGTAGGGTGTCTCAACCCATACAGCTCTATTTGACCGGGAGGAATCAAAGGCGTTTCATCTCATCAATTTCCCCCCTCTTACAGACTTCCTTCAATCCTTCTCTCTTCGCTGCAATGTTGCCTCAGTCTCTTTTTACTATCGTTATTATACCGGACATTGCTCTTCTGAACTCTCCAACTGCATGCCTTCTCCTTTAAGGAGAGCACGCAGCACCAGACTTTCTACACATTCCCATTCCATTTCTGTCCAAACTTTGATCGCCATTTGCAGTTTGCTGAAGAAATGGATGCACTGATGGATAATGACAATCAGTTAATTGATTACTCGCTCTTCAGTGATGAAACTGTCTTTCATCTTGGTAGATACAGGGGTTAGACAAAATAATATGAACACCCGCCGATTTCACCGGTTATCTTTACGGACTGCTCAGACACAAAGTAAACGGTCAAATGACTGGCAAACTTATTTAAATGCGTAACAGAGAGTGTTTACGTCATGTTATAACCCTCACGTTGTTTTTACAGATCTGAGTGAATTATGAATTAGCAGTTATGAAAGACCTGTCAGACTTCCAAAGAGGGCAAATTGTCGGAGCGCGGATGGCTGGTGCATCGGTGACGAAAACTGCTCAGATGTTCAATGTATCCAGAGGAACTGTCTCTATGGTCATGTCTGCATACCAAAACCATGGAAAGACAAGCACCGACAAATGCAATAGTGGACGCAAGAAGAAGCTGTGTGATCGAGACCGCCGGGTGCTAAAGCGCATTGTGACAAAGAACCATAAGACCACAGCTCCAAAAGTGAATGCAGAGCTTAACCAGCATCTTGCAAGCCCGGTATCGACCAGAACTGTACGTCGCGAGCTCCATGGAGCTGGATACCATGGGAGGGCTGCAATTGCCAAACCCTTCCTTTCGCACATCAACATTGAGCGGCGCAGAAAATGGTGTAATGACCATAAGAATTGGTCAATGGACCGGTGGAAGAATGTAGTCTACTCCGACGAATCCTCCTTTACGCTATTTCCATGTTCCGGTCGAGTTTACGTCTGGAGACAGCCTAAAGATGCTTATGACCCCGACTGCCTGACCCCAACCGTTAAGCATGGAGGCGGATCTGTGATGGTTTGGGCAGCAATATCGTGGAATACTCTTGGCCCAGCTGTAGTACTGCATGGTAGGGTTAACGCCCAGGTCTATCTGTCAATATTGGCTGACCAGGTCCATCCCATGGTCCAAACGCTGTTTCCCAATGGCGGCGCCGTCTTCCAGGATGATAATGCACCAATCCACACTGCTGGGGTCGTTAAAAACTGGTTTGAAGAGCATGTTAGTGAAGTAGAACGCTTGGATTGGCCTCCACAATCCCCGGATCTTAACATTATCGAGCATCTGTGGTGTCAGTTGGAGCAGCAGGTCAGAAGCCGATTCCCACCGCCGGCGTCTTTGGAGGAACTGGAGCAGGGTTTGCTCGAAGAATGGCTCAGGATTCCTCTAGCCACTGTCCAAAAGCTGTATGAATCAATTCCCCGACGCATTGCAGCTGTTATTGCCGCTAAAGGAGGACCAACTCCATATTAAGAATAAAAACCACCATTTATCAAGGTGTTCATATTATTTTGTCCAACCCCTGTATGTGAATCACCACAAGCGTCATTACTTGCATGATACGGATTCAAACCCTCAGGATATCACTGAAAAATGATCTTCCCGTCCGAAAATTACAGTTTGGTGTGGAATGACGGCCTCTCAAATTGTGCGCCCGTTCTTATTGAGAATAACGACAGACATGGGCAGTAATGTATTTCAAAATACTTAAATACATGTATTTATAAATACTTTTTGGAGAGTATATTTAATTACGTATTTAAATACTTTCGAAAAGTATTTAGTATTTGTAAATACCTCTTTTTAAATACATTTTTAAAATACTTTTTTGTGAACTGTTCAATTTTGTGAGGATGTACACTGTACAGTACTAACCACCCAGTATTTAACTGGTACCACAGAACACAGTAAAACATTTTTCAAGGTGCTTGTGCTTCCAGAAAGTTCCAGGCTCAGCAGGCTGGAACTTTCTGGAAGCACCTTGAAAAATGGAACTTCCAGCCTGCTCTAGTGGCGATTGTCACAGACTCACAGCTGCAGTGCGGCAGCCGACAGACTATCCTGAGGCATCGTCATAGGTGGTTGCGTAAAGTTCAGCGCTAACTGTGTAATTAGCCTTAGCCTAGTGATCATATTAGACGAGGACAACATTTGTAACATGGCTTCAGTGATTTTGTGTTTTTTGAAAAGTATCTAAATTGTATTTGAAATGTATTTAAATACATTTTCGGAGTAATGTATTTAATATTTAAATACTTTCTGAAAACCTGAATTTTATTTAGTATTTAATTACTTTTATTTTCAAGTAATGTATTTATTATTTAAATACATCTAAAGTATTTACTGCCCATGTCTGAATAACGATAACAGCAGAAAGGTATCTCGACATGCATAAAATGCATGTGTGGCCCATGGTATCAAACTAGAGTCTGTTAGACCAGGAGCCAGGTTGATTTATCTCAGTATGTCAGAGAGCCAGGAAGGTTTGACCATTGATTCTTATGTAAAAATATGTGTAGATTTCAGATCTGTAACTCTTACTTGCATAAACTTGCACGTTATTGGGAATTTCCTGTTTTTAACGATGCATCAAACCCCGAAAAAACAAAAAAAGACAATACTGTATGGCGAATTTGCTGACAAATTTATCTCATTGTATGACAGATTTGCTGATGGTGTTGTCTCAGCAATAATAATGTACTTTTCTCTTAAATGTTTAATCCTACACCATAAGAAATAACTTACATTGCTGTGAAATGACACTGCTATAAAATGACACTGCCATAAACGTTGTCACAAAACTAATAGAAGTTTTTTCGGGTGATTTCAACAAAGATGACTACTACCAAACCTGCATCCTGCATTCAAAGCAAAAACTTTCAAAGTACAAACGGGTGTGCGATGAATTAACGGAACATTATAATAGTTGTCATGCTTATCATTACACGTGTTACAAAAATTTTACAGCATTCAAGATTTCAAGCATATCTGATGATGGTAAAAAGCCACAAGAGGACACACTCAGCAACGTTCATGAACTGACTCTTCGATCGCAGTGCAAGAGTACAACACTTCAACCTGTGGCGTCAGGATCAGGTATACTCCCAAGAAAGTGTATATTATGTAATACATATAAACGAAGAAACAAAGGTTCAAAGGCATATTTTGAGTACCCAACAAGATGTGAAACGTTTGCAGCAGCTGCCAAATTAAAACATGCAATCAAGGCGTTGGACGATGAACAACTTGGGACTGTAGATTTTATGGCGAAAGAGATCAAGTATCATAACAGCTGTAGGAATGCGTGCTTGTGAAAAGCGGACCGAGTGCAGCACATATTAGGGCAGTCAGAGTCAAGTAAGTTAAAGGGGGCCACGGCCCACGGATTAACTTTTGCAAGCCTCGTAGAATATATCCAGGCAACTATAATCAATGGCACTTGCTAGAGGAATCGCTGATATCACTCCACAAACGGTACATGGATACCTTGTTGGAGTGAAGTGGATGTGTAACCGAGTACAAATCACAGGCATTGCACTCAAAATTGTCAGAACACTTCAAAGATGAAATAATTTGGAAAGTAGAAAAGATAGCTAAATCATCAGATCTGGCAAAAAGGGAGAAGAATCGAGAGAAACCCAAGCAACCAAGACGGCTAAGCACATACTGTACATGGTGATTGCCTTTCAAAATGCGCACCCTCAAAGAAAACAATGGGATAAAATTGAGGATATTATTGACGAAAATGTGGTGTTACCACCCATGCTTGTGAGGTTCCTTCGTTCTTTACTGTCGAGTTCATTAGAAGTAGGGACCGAATACCAAGAACACAGAGTGCAATCAGTGACAAGCGAGTGTGAGATCCTTACAATTTACATCAGCTAATGTGTTCCAATAATTCTTAATTTAATAACTCTATATGCCATTTGTGTTACCGCCATTGTGTCCTGAATTTATATGTAACAAGTGAATATTTGTAAAGAATATCAATACTGCGAAAAATATTTTATTGGTTGTAATAAGAAGGAACGTGTGATTTGTTCATGTTTTACCATATTTGAAGCATATTTCATTTCATTCCCGCCAAAACCAAAGGGTAAATAATAGGAAATATATATTCATAGTAAATATTCTTATTCATAAATGTCTCTGGAACAATCAATTGCTTTAAAAATACAATTAGACTGGATACACATTGGGAAACAGTTGATTTCATAAGTACTCCTTGTCTTCGGTAGCGGCCGATAGACGAAAATTGGAGTTTGACGCATCGTTAAAAACATGCAAATTCCAAAATAAAGTACAGGTTTATGCAAGAGTTGCAGATCTGAAATCTACACGTTTTTCAGAAGAATCAACGATCAAACCTTCCCGACTCTCTGACAGATAAATCGACCTCTACATATCTTCCGAGAGACACGTTCGATGACATTCATATCGTGACTCTGTGGTACCCATGGAAGGAACTGTAGCCCATTTTTTTCTCTTCCAAGCAGTAGTGGTTTTTGAGGTATTGCATGTTGCCCCATTTTCCTTCAGCAGGTGGGTTTTGAACTGCAGTACATTGTTATGGTATAGTGTTAATAATGAATAACGTGCTCCTCGGTTACAAGGCATTGTCCAAGCTGTAAAAATAAGAGAAAGACCTTTAGAAACAAAATTGTACAGTATACTGTAAAAGCAATAACAGCATTTTATTGATACATCCACATTTCGCTGACTACGAATCCATCGGCCCCGGGATCGAGACCTGGTAAGGCAGGCGACGCGCAACAAAACCCAACTGTTCATCCTTCCACGCAATAAAAAAAATTGGTTGGGAGATAAATGGGTACCCTGGGTTACCTAGTGGTTAAGACGCTGAGCTGCTGATCGGGAGGTCGTGAGATCGAGTCTGGACGAGGACTTTGTAATTTCTAACCGCCAGTGATGGGATATGGCTCGGATTCCACGTTAAACTGTAGGTCTAAGGTGGAGTGACAAGCTTGACCTTCGTCAGAATGAACAATTCGAGGGGAAGTAAAACCAAGGTTAACCAAGATTATGTATGGAATGCATTTCATAATTAAACAGGGAAATAATAAAACGATTCCAAGGTCATTCGTATATTGCTATAGTTCATCAGTAGGGACCTCAGAAAAGTTCATAAAAGTTTTTGAATTTTTTTGAACTAACTTTTAGCCATTTTTATGAACTTTTTGAACTTTTCAGCTTAATTTTTTTTTGCGAACTTTTAGCAACTTTTTATAAAAACTTATAAAGGTCGTGCAATTTGTGCAATTCTAGCTGGAATTTTAGACGGAGAAACAAACTGCAAACCCTACCTAATTGATCTGGTTGATTTGGAAACTGCAAAAGGTGACAACATTTGTCAGTTTGTTAATAGTGCTCTTGTCAAATTGTTTGCGGGGAAAATAGATTGCAGTAATGTTATCTATATCGTTTCCGATGGAGCAGCATACATAGTGAAGGCATGCAGAGTTCTAAAGGCACTTTATCTCAACCTTCACCACTGGACTTGTGTTGCGCATGGTCTTATGCGTGTTGCAGAACTAGTTCGATCAAAGTACAAAAATGTTGATCATTTTGTTTCTGGCATGAAAAAGATATTGGTAAAATGTGTTCACTGAAAAAGAATTTTCTTCAGAAACTGGCCTTCCGCTCGCTCCAGAGCCGGTTCTAACACGCTGGTCAACTTGGCTAAATAGTTGCTTCTATTATGCTAAAAACTTTGTCAAAGTTAAAACATTTGTTTTAAGTATAGAACCTGAATCTGAAGCCATTACGGATACCCAGGAATTACTGGGCGATTCAAAACTATTACAAGACATGGCTTTCATCGCATCAAACTTTCCGTGTTTGACAGATGCCATCAAGAAACTAGAAGGTCGTTTAAACTTAGTGGATGCTATGCACGTTGTACAAAATGTTACAACCTTACAATGTACGCCTTACAAAGAAAAATTAGAAGTAGTTTTGAAAAAAAATCCTGAATTTGAAGTTCTCACAAGATATGCCCATTGCCCAGGTTCTGCAAGAAAAAGAATTTCCCAATTTCAAATGCGATTCAAATATTGTGTGCGCATTAAAATGTGCACCAATAGTCTCCGTCGAAGTTGAACGCTTTTCTCTCGTTACAAGGACGTAGTGTCGTCAAAGAGACTGAATCTGACCGTCGAACATGTAAAAGAAAATATGATGCTGCAATGGAATAAAGAAGTTTCAGATGATTAAGCATTTTTTCTGCTTGTTTTTCAGTAAAATACTCCAAGGATTATGTTAACTTTTATTTTTTATGTTTTTATACAAGTACAATAAATTTTATTTTTGTTTTGTGTTTATCAATAAATATAATAAATAATATAGTTTTTTAACCTACTTAAAATACGAGATTGTTCTTTATGAACTTTTTTGAACTTTTGGGCCAATTTTATGAATTTTATGAATTTTCAAAGCAAATTTCATGAACTTTTTTGAGGTATTTACTCATCAGGGACGCGGTATTGTACTCTAAAAAATGTCCTTTTATATATGCTTTGCAAATACTGTACTAGTATAGGAAGGTTAAGAAAAGTAAATGGAAAGTACAAGAATGACTGTTTCGGGCACAATTGGACTGTCGAAGTATCTCGAAAGTACAGCAGTAAATTCTTGATTCAGAACGGAGACGTGAGCTGACAGCGTATTTGGCAAGGAGACCGAAAGTACATTTCTTAATATATATATATATATATATATATATATATATATATATATATATATATATATATATATCGGGTGGCCCAAAACAAACGCCTTGAGATGTGAATTTCAGACCTCTACATGAAATACTTTTACCACAGCTGAGGGAACAATGAGGTATGGTAAAAAAAACGAATATCCTAAATCCTAAATGTGTATAGCTGTACCTGGCAACTATTCTGAGACTTGTAGTAGTTTCCTTAGCCTATGGATAATCTGTTACTCTCTGAAAAACGTTAGATGATATAGGCTACGCCCATCTTAAATACTGTTTTTTAAACTTACCCTTCAAATTATGGTTCTAACTAACGGTGAAAAAGCGGTGATTGAAAAGTGTTTCTTGGAAAAAAGATGGAAGTAGTATGCCCGCAAAATGGTAGAGTGCATATGCAATTGCAATGTTGATCAAATGAGTGCCAGTGCGAACCCCCTTCCCCCTTGTTGCAAAGTGCCAACCCCCCAATGGGGGGAATCCTCCTCGCAAGATTGGGGGTGTCCACCTAACCTCTTTGAGGGAGAAGACGGGACGGTCTCACCCACCCTAAAGGGGTATACCTAACCTAAGAGAGAGATCGGAAGACAAAGCATCCTACACCTGGAAGATGCAGATGCATAATGGGAGCTCAGGGTAGCATCACTTGCCTTAGAACTCGAAATCCGCCAGTTGGCTTAATCAGCCACTTGGCTTAGAAGACTTAGAAGACAGGTGTGTATATATATATAATATTATATTATTATATATATAAAAGAGGAAGTTTGTTTGTTTGTCTGTTTGTTTGTTCTCTATTGAAATGAATATGGCTGCACCAAATAGTGTTTAAGGTAGTGAATCAGATATAACTTTTCACGGGGAATCTAATGGTGTGCACAGTAGGTAGGTACAGTAGGTAGGTAGGTACAGTAGGTAGGTAGGTAGGTACAGTAGGTAGGTACAGTAGGTAGGTAGGTAGGTACAGTATGTAGGTACAGTAGGTAGGTAGGTAGGTAGGTACAGTAGGTAGGTAGACTAGACAGTAGGTAGGTAGGTACAGTAGGTAGGTAGGTAGGTACAGTAGGTAGGTAGGTACAGTAGGTAGGTAGGTAGGTAGGTAGGTAGGTACAGTAGGTAGGTAGGTAGGTACAGTAGGTAGGTAGGTACAGTAGGTAGGTAGGTAGGTACAGTAGGTAGGTAGGTACAGTAGGTAGGTAGGTAGGTAGGTAGGTAGGTACAGTAGGTAGGTAGACTAGACAGTTTTATTTAGTAAATGATACATTAAAATCTTTTTTAGTTTTGAATGACGGCATAAAGTCACGGGATTTAAGTGGAATCTAATAGTGTGCATAAAAGTTTCAAAATTTTCGAGAACTTTTTAAAATATAAGTTTAAGGAATAAGTTTTTGCATTTTGACATTTGAGTGTGACTTTTGCTATGGGTGACAATGGCCCAAAAAAGTTGGAACACCTCGCAATCTTTATGTTTTGACACCCAATGGAAAAACACGTAACATTGTTTACACTGAAGTGCTACAAAATGTCTGATGTTTTCAAGGAATAAAAACAATTACCAAAACTTTGTGTTTATGTGTTCATTTAGTTTTGTTCATCTTTTTACCTTATTTTGACACACCCTTACATCCCTGGCAACGCCGGGTATCTCTGCTAGTATATTATATATCTTTTCAGTTGCCAGGTTGCGCTACTCAGATATTCTTGACAGTTGGCTTAGAAATCTGTCAGTCAGCATAAAAGGCGTAACCAGCCATTTGGTGTATATATATATATACAGAGTGTCCCAGGAGGAAATGTCAAGAATGCACCATTTCACTCTTTGGGTATTTTTAAGTAGAAAGTATTATATCGATATGGGTCTGATTCCCAACCGTTACCGAGATACAGGCCTCTACATTTGGGTAATTAAAACATAATAAAAAGGCGATCTTAGATACTATTTAATGACACTTGTGGTTTACAAAAAGTACAAACATACAATACACTATTGAACTTATTGCAGAATGGTTTCAAAGTGACCCCCTCCTTCTTCAATGCACGCGGCGAGCCTCCGATCCATCGAGTCTTGCCAAGGAAAACGCGGAAGTTCATTTCTGAGGTTTATGAACGATCCTGTATACGTGCAACCAAGTGCTCTCTAGTTTTGGGCTTACCCCGTTGATAAACGTTACTCTTCAAGAACCCCCAGACAAAAAAATAATGTAAATAAATAAAGTGAGGATCTGCATAGTTGCCAATGTATCATTAAATATCATTGAATATTATCTAAGATCGGCTTTTTATTATGTTTTAGTTACCCAAATGTAGAGGCCTGTATCTCGGTAACGGTTGGGAATCAGGCACATGTCGATATAATACTTTCTACTTAGAAATACCCAGAGTCAAATGGTGCATTCTTGACATTTCCTCCTGGGACACCCTGTATATATATATATATTCCCATCTCCCGTTATTCCTTAATATCGTTTATATATACAACCAAAAGAATTAAATAAAACACCATTACATCATTCTGTTTATTTAGACGAGTTAAAGGAAATAATTCATGAAATATATAAGAAATAAATATACATTCAAAAATAATATACAGCAAAAATACACATTAAGCGAAAGGATATATATATATATATATATAATATATATATATATATATTCTTAAATAATTATATTAATACAGAATAAAACTATATAACCATTTAATATATGTACGAGCAAATAAACACATATATACAAGATTAGGTGTATACAAACATTAGGTGTATCATGCATCCAGACTTTTTTGAAAAAAAAACCCAGGTCTCCAATAATGTTAGTCTTGTGCTCTGTAGCTTATTTAATGGATGCTAATTCTGTAACTAATTTAAGATGAATTGTACTAATTTTTAAAACATGATTTCTATCATTTAATAAATTGATGAAAATACAGTCTTGTTATTAACCAAAAGAAAAAGAATCTTACCTTAGTTCCCCGACGACCTGGCAGTCGTTGGACCGGATGTGAGTTAATACTTCGACCTCCGTAGTCAGGTCACTGGATTAACTGCGCTGTAAAACCTCCAAATCGTTGTCGACTATTTGCTTTTTAAAGTTGTCACGAAAAGTAGCTATAACACGATCGAGTTCCGCATCGGACCTACAAGGAGAAAGGATACGGTTGTAGACAAAATCATTTTGACAGCTCACACATTTTTCTAATAATGATTATATTGGATGAGTAAGCACCGTCACAGGGTATCGAGCACCTGGTAGATATTAAACGATTCATCCACATTGAATCTTTTTTTAATTAAAATCCATTTGTTCCACATTATATATATATAATATATATATATATATATATATATATATATATATATATATATATATATATATATATAAATTGAGGATACATGCTACTTTAATGAAACATTTCACAAACTAATTTTAAATAAATGTTAACACGTAATTATTTGATAAACAAAATTCACTCTCCAAATATTTAATAGAATACATTAATTACAGAAAGCCTAGCACAGTAACTGTAGTAAACAGGCATTTATATGTCAGGACACCGCGATGTATATATGGGAGAGTTACAAGGAGTTACAATAAGATAAAATGCCGATTAGGGCGCCCGGATCAAATAATAAACAGCAAGCAGCTGGCTTAAAACCGGGTTGTTAACATATACTTCCATAAACTCACACACACACACACATTTTAATTTGTTAATGTCATTATGGTTTTTAATATGTTTTTAATTTTTTAGAATTTTTGCCTGAGGATGAGCATAGTTTGTGCTTGAAACGTTGCAATATACAAAATATAGTCCCTTTCCAACTTGATGGATGTTTCTTTCCTTGTCAAATAATAAACACAAAGCAATTAGCTAACTGAGCTCAAAAGTAAGATTAGCTGAATGTGCTACGCATCATCTGTCAGCACCGGGCACGAACCCAGGACCGCAGCAATTCCCTACCTTTAACGTTTTAGTAATTCTAAAAACCAACCTGTAGAACTTACTATAAATTTTTAAGTTAACACGTACAGGGAAACAAGCGCGTAACAAAGTTTTACTTTCAAAGGATACCTTCATCCCATAATAAAATTCACTGTCTAAATGACATTCTCAGAAAGGAAGATTAACTGTGCTACTAAGCCCCGTCGCAGAGTCTCGAAGCCCTGGGCTGATATCCTTTCACTTCGTTTATTATGGCTTTTTATAAATTAACTAACACTTGCAAGGGTTAAGCACTGAATGATACGATGTGTGTGTGTATATATATATAGCCCGAGAATGAATCACAAACTAAATTATTACGTAATTACTCACATTTCAAATGAGGATGTTTCTGTTGGTTCTTTCTCTCCGTCACAAATTTATGCAATGGATTGCGTTGAAACTAGGGCGTTCCGGTCGACCGCTGCGAAAAGATGGAGTGTAGCCCCTGCAGAGAGGTCCCCGTCTTCAAACAATTGCGTGGAGCAGTAAAGCTAATGTGTCTGACTGGAAGTGTCCATGATGAGAGAATGTGTGGTTAGACGTTGATAAAATCACTGTTGTGTTGTGGATCCAGCTGAAAATGTTCCCTTTTATATGCGCGACCCCTGTGTGAGAGCGAGACTTTCCGCCAACCAGAGATCCTGGATTCGTTCTCATGCTCCACCAATTGGGTTGTAATTGGACGAGCCGCGAATTCTGGGGGCGTGTCTTTACCAAATATGACTTATTCATTCAACAGATAGAATCTATTTTGTCTTAAAAATTATATTAACGTTTTTGTTATAGTTTAAGGATATAATTGTGTCTTAAAGATAAATTTGTATTGAAACAAAATAGTTGCGTAAAAGAGGAAAAATGAATAAGTTACTCCGAAATAGAATCTATTTTTATTATAGTTATATTAATATTTTTTTGTAATAATGTTTAAAGATATATTGGTGTCTTCAAGATAAATTTGTATTGAAACAAAATAACTGGGCGAAAGACGAAAAATGAAATAGTTATCCCGAAATAGAATCTATTTTGTTTTAAAAATCATATTAATGCTTTTAATGTTATAGTTTAAGGATAAAATTGTATATTAAAGATAAATTTGTATTGAAACAAAATAACACTGGTCTACAAATTTTGAAAAAGTTTGTGCTTCGGAGATAAAATGTTTCCTATTATAGATTTTGGGGTGCTGAAAACGAATATGACCATAAAAACAGTCGATTGGCTAGTTTCCAAGAAAATTTAAGTTATACATTTTGCGTATATGTATACCATATATTAGTAACATACCTGTATAATGCAGTCACTTATATTGATTCAACCCGTCGCTTCTTTGCTTGTCTCTTGTATTCAACTTCTGGAGCATTTCTTATTATTGTCCAGCAGTAGTCTGCTAACAATGATGGACTCCATTTCCCCTGGTAGCGTTTCTCCATCGCTGAGATATCCTGGTGGAAACGTTCACCATGTTCATCGGTGACTGCTCCGCAGTTGGCCGGAAAAAATTCCAGGTGCGAATGGAGGAAATGTATCTTTAAAGACATATTGCAGCCCATTTTTTGATAGGACAACAGCAGGTTTTCCACCAGCTCCCTGTAATTGTCAGCTTTGGTATTTCCGAGAAAATTGGTTGCTACTAACCGGAAAGCATTCCACGCTGTCTTCTCACCACCTAGGATACGGTCGAACTCCTTATCTCTAAGAAGCTCGCGGATCTGTGGACCAACAAATACATCCTCCTTGATTTTTTGCTTCACTGAGCTTTGAGAATTTACCACCGAGGTACTTAAAGCTGTCCCCGTTTTATCCATAGCCTTAACAAAATTTTTCATGACGCCCAGTTTGATGTGTAAGGGTGGTAACAAAATCTTGCTCGATTCTACAAGTGGAGGATACTGAACATTTTTTGTTTCAGGTTCCAATGAGTGTCGGAGTGGCCAATCCTTCTTGATGTAATGAGAAGTCCTAGCCCGACTATCACATTTACACAGAAAACAGCAATATTTAGTGTAGCCCGGCTGCAGTCCAAGCACGATAGCAACAACTTTCAAGTCACCACAAACCTACCACTGATGTTTGTCATAATTTATGCAGTTCAAAAGTTGCTTCATGTTGTCATATGTTTCCTTCATGTGGACTGCATGACCAACTGGAATTGATGGCAATACGTTGCCAACATGCAGCAAAACAGCTTTTAGACTCAACTTCGATGAATTAATGAAGTCTCCACTCATCAGGATTGTGAATAATGTTAAGAGCTGCCATCAAACCATCGATGTCGTTGCAAGCTACAAGGTCACCTTCCATGATGAAGAATGGGACAAAATCTTTTTGACGGTCACGAAACTTACACTCTAACATTTTCAGCGAGGAAATTCCACTGCTGCAATCTGGAGCCCAACAGCTCTGCCTTACTCTTTGGCAGTTCTAAATCTCTGATAAGGTCGTTTAATTCATTCTGAGTTATCATGTGCGGTTTAGAAGATGTCAAGTTATAAACAAATTCAGAGTCTTGTGAAGTTGAAGGCTCACAAGTTTCGCAAGTTCCTTCATTCTCCTCGTCCTCTGACTCCAGAGAGAATGAGTGTGGGGCCTCAGGAACGGGTAGTCCTTCGCCGTTAGGTACCGGGCGTATAGCAGAGGGTATATTCGGATATTCTAAAATCCACATTTTCTTCTTGCAAATACCTTTCTTGACTGGAGGCACCATGCAGAAGTAACAATTGCTGACATGATCTGTTGGTTCCCTCCACACCATTGGCACTGCAAAAGGCATAATTTCCTTTTCCGATTCAACCACTGGCGAAGGTTTGTTGCACAAGTATTGCAGCATATGTGTGGGGCCCAGCTCTTGTCCTGATCTCCAATCTTACAGCCAAAATAAAGGTGATAGGCTTTCCTAATCACGGCGGTTATAGCACGCTTTTGTGATGCAAAAGTCAATTCTCCACAAACATAACAGAAGTTATCTACACTGTTCACGCAATTACGAGGCATCTTTGTTCAAATTAGACTGAAAAAAATTCAGTTTCAAAAGCAAACACTAAAAAGAGTTTGACAAGGGTGCACTGTATGACTTCCACGAATGAACTGATGCTGTGGCGTAACATGTAGACGCCTGTGACACATCGACGCCTTGACTCTACTGCGCATGCGCGTAGTTATATATATTTTTTTTATAAATTAATGTAATTACATTGCATTTTAATAATTTTAAATTAGGTAAGGTTAAGTTAGGTTAGTATTCCATTTATATTAATATCAAAAACATTATGGGAAGCACTATGTTAAAACGATCCAATCTATTTTTTAATAAATAATTTACAAATACATAATGTAATAGATAAATTTAAAATTACATTTTATTGTATATATATATGTATATATTTACATTAATTTATTAAAATAAAAAAATGACTACGCGCATGCGCAGTAGAGTCAATGCGTCGATGTGTCACAGGCGTCTACATATTACGCGGCAGATGCAGTCCAGTTAGTAGGGTGCAGGGTTTCCTGATATCTTTATAAATAGAGCCAATTGGCAATTTTAGGTATCATTTTCGTATTCGGTGACCCAAAATTAGTAAAGATTGACTACTTTTATTTCCGAAGCATTTTGGCTGTAGACCAGTGTAATTGGCCAAAAGAGGAAAAATGAAATAGTTGCCCCGAAATAGAATCTATTTTGTTTTAAAAATCATATTAATGCTTTTTATGTTATAGTTTAAGAATAAAATTGTATATTAAAGATAAATTTGCATTGAAACAAAATAATTGGCCAAAAGAGGAAAAATGAAAGTTACCCCTAATTTAATTTCTATTTTGTTTTAAAAAGTATATTAATGCTTTATATGTTATAGTTTAAGGATAAAATTGGATATTATGGTGAATATTTATTTTGGCATTAAACTTAGTTTATCTTATTCGAATTTTTGTTTAAAAGATCGCCCACCAAACGTCCAATTGGCCTCGTGGTATTCTATCATGAGAAGCTTAAGAGAAAAATTATTAGCGTCGCCCTTTTTTTGAAACCTTGTCGGTCTATCCCCTGGTCCAATAAACGTATTTGTTTATGCTCAATGACTTTGTCTATTAATTGGGTCGTATTTGGAGCCCTTGTCGGTCTATCAGGAGCTGGTAAGTAAAAGCCGTGAGTAAGGTGGGTTTGGTTAGGTGATGGTAAGCTATACTTAGACGATTGGTGGTTGTGATGCTGGATATGGTGTTGTGGTGGTGGTTGTGGTCTTTTTGTGTGGTGGTTATGCTCGTATATATTTTGCTATTGGGGCTTTATATGCATCTGTTTATATATACACCGTGTGTATATATATATATATACTGTATATATATATATATATATATATATATGTATATATATATATATATATATATATGTGTGTGTGTGTGTGTGTGTGTGTGTGTGTGTGTGATAATAGGGGATCTATGGGCGTATATATAGTCGGGCGTTTGTGTGCGCCAACTGGCTGATTAAGCCAACTGGCGGATTTCGAGTTCCAAGCCAAGTGATGCTACCCTGTGCACCCATTATGCATCTGGATCTTCCAAGTGTAGGATGCTCTCTCTCTCTCTCAAGTTAGGTATACACTTTTGGGGGGGTGAGGCTGTCCCACCTTCTCCCCCAAAGAGGTTAGGTGGACACCCCTCAGCTTGCTGGTGGGATTCCCCCCCTTTTTTGGCACCCTGGGGGTTGGCACTGGGGAAGGGGTTAGCACTGGCACTCATTTGATCGACATTACAATTGCATATGCCCTCTACCACTGTACGGGCATACTACTGATGGACTGGGGTAAGAATTTTGAGGGAATTTCCAGGAATAACTTGTAATGTTACGTCTGTGAATAGAATAATTAAAAACTTAAAGCAACCGGTTCGACGGCATGGAAGCGTGGAAGCGGTCGGCCTAAAACAGTTTACACTCAAGACAATATAGCAATGATCGAAATGATGAGCCCATCTCAAGAGGATCGACCTGGGTGACACTGCTCTCAGAGGAAAATTGCAAGAAATTTAGGTATCAGTCGAAGTTCCATACAAAGAATGCAGAGAACGGTAAGACTTAAAACATTTAAAACGATCCGTGTTTCAAGACGTGACAGCAATGTAAGAACTAAAAGAAAAATTCGTTGTAGAAAATTGCTTGATAGATTTTCGCCCAATGATGTTAAAAAAATGGTTTTTACAGATGAAAAATATTTCACTATCGAGATTGCTCGAAACTCCCGGAACGATGTTGTTTATGGTCGGCGTAAGAAAGACATTCCTCCATCGAGACTTTACCATCAGACAAGTCGGTTTTCCAAAACAATCATGGTATTAGCAGGTGTATGGTGGAATGGAAAGGCGAAAATTCATTTCATTTCAGAAAATAAAAAAATTATCATAATTCAGAAACCTATGTAAATCTCTTAGAGGAGAATCTTTTCCCTGATTGTCGGTGCCTGTATTATGGAAACGATTTCATACTCCAACAAGATGGTGCTACAGCTCATACTAGCAAGTTCACACAGGATTATCTACAACAGAATGTAGTCAACTTCATTGGAAAAAACGACTAGCCCCCGCAGTCACCTGATTGCAGTCCCATGGATTATTGCATATGGAACACTCTAGCAGAGATTTATGAAAGCAAAACAGAAAAGTTTACAGAAATACAATTAAAGAAAAAATACTCGAATGTTGGAACAAAATAACATTAGCAGAAATCAGAAAATGTATCATGTCGTGGAAGAAAAGGTTAAGATTAGTTTGTAAGCAGGACGGCGGACATATTGATCATATTTGTTGATAAGATGTGAATAATACAATTTTTTCAGTTTATGATATTCGTTTTTTTCACCATACCTCATTGTTCCCTCAGCTGTGAAAAGTATTTTATGTAGAGGTCTGAAATTTTTATGATAGCTTATCAATAGATTCAGGTAAAAGTTATGTAAATTTTGGAAGTGTGAACTGCATACTTTTGAAGTTATTGATGTTCAAATCTCAAAGCGTTTTTTTGGGCCACCCGATATATATATATACCCAGGGTAGCCCAGCGGTTGAGACACTGGACTGCTGATTGAGAGGTCGTGAGATAGAGTCCGGGCGAGGACTTTGTAATTTCTTACCACCCGTGGTGGATTGTGGTTCGGATTTCACGTTAAGTTGTAGGTTTAAGGTGGGTTAACAAACGTGACCTTCGTCAGAATGAGTAATTTGGGTAGAAGCAAAACCATGCTTAACCAAAGTGTGTGTGTATATATACTCAAAGTTCATGCTATTATACACAGAGCCGAAATTACGTCAGCTTTGATGGATTTAGTGTTTTAGTTCATTTACCGATGAAATAATTCCTAATAAATGACCGAAAATTTTCCACAAATTTTGAACATGACGTAACGTTCCGCCCCACCTCTTTTACGTTGACATAATTTTGCGTTTAAGCTTTTCTTCATTTTTTATATGATGGATATTTTTCATCAGTTATTGGAAATGTATGTCAATTTTCTCTGATTAGTCGCAAGCGCAAGAAAACTTGCACATGCGCAGTAAAGTCCTAACTATAAAAAAACAAAAATAAACGTTTGAAATTGTCTTATTTTAAAGAACTTTGGTATTTTTTCCTAAATATCATACACTCTAATATAGTTAATATAAAATGAAAATTCATATTGTGTTATCGTACATGCATTAATTGCATGAAGGAAATGAAATGCATATTATATTCATGCCTATTGCTGACGGCTATGAAATGTTAAGGTTTCATACAAACCTCCATAACATGACCCTATATATAAACCATCCATTGAGAATTAATATTCGTTGTATTTGTTTCTTAAAAATGCATTTTTTAGAATTATTTTCCTCTGAATAAAAAATATTTAAATGCAAATACGATTTTTTTTTAGCTACAAATGTTGTTTAATAAAATTATAATGTAGAGCAACACTACAGGGTGAGTCAAAAGTCTAGAAACATAGGAACTATGCTTTCCAATGCAAATATATATGTATATTTGCATTGAAAAGCATAGTTCCTATGTTTCCAGACTTTTGACTCACCCTGTATAAATACCCGATTTAAGTTAACTTTCTAACACCGAGCGGCCTAATAGGATAAAGATTGTGCATTGTACAGTGCTTCGGAGCTACCGCTCTCGTCAATTCGAATTTGGTAAGTAGGAAAAACTTATACATTTGATTCTTTATATATAAAATTAAAATGAAAAGGTTTATTGGTAGACTATAATCCATATGACAAATATTATTAATACTCGTACAATGACAGTTCACATACTAAGGATAAAAATATACACAATTGATTAGAAATAATACAGTAATGCCAAAGTTAAGTGGAGCTACAGACACGTTTTAGTACCAAGAAGTCCATAGCTTAGAGGATACGCGGCACGACTCACGGATAGCTTAGATAATCGGGTTAGTTTATTTTTCAATTCTTTGCATTAGACTGTATTGAGCACGTCTTGTTACCTCCGGGAAGCTCGGGACATTGTGGGTAGCAAACATTTGCGAAGCTGAGCATCTCGGGGGTAATTTATGTAAGTCTAAATGACTTGTTGTACAGTAAATTTAGAGTTCTGCCAGAATCTTTTTTATAATTCACCCAGAGTTGCTGTCCGTATATATTACTGCAGAAAGTACGAAAGAGAATGTCTTTAGCCTCACTTGTACAGAACCGAAAGTTCCTTATAGTCATATTCGCTTTAGCACAAAGGCTTCGAGATTGTTTTCGTATATCCGAGTCATCACTCAAGGAGCTGGTAATAGTTTAACCCAAATACTTAAACTCTTGTACTTCCTCAATTACTTCACCTTTCATTTTAAAACTAATGTCAGCTTGCTGATTATAGCTTTTAGGATGAAATTGCATAACCTTAGTTTTTGTAACATTAAAAAGAATATCATGTTTCTGCGAATACACTTCGCAGACTTTTAGTAGCCGATCCAGACCTTTAACAGAGGGACTTATTAACACCATACCATCGGCATAAACTAAGTTATTTATCCTTGTGTTATCTATACAACATCCCACTGTTGCCTCATTAAATGAAGCAATTAATCCGTCAATATACACATTAAACAGCATAGGGGAGAGCAAGGAGCCTTGTCTCACCCCGCAAGAGGAGCCAAAACATTCGGATAGTACATTGCCCTACCTAACGGTAAAAGAATGGTGGAAATACCAAAATTTCAATAAATTTAATATGTACATGGGAACCTTCCTGTCTTCTAATTTTTTAAATAAAATATTGTGGTTCACTCTATCATATGCCTTACTTATATCTACGAAACAGCTATAAATAGTTGAATTACTATCAATGTATTTAGAATTTGTTTCTTTAAGTGCATAGATACACAGGTCAGTTGAGTGGGACCTTTTAAAACCAAACTGATTGGGAAATGTCCATAGGTAATCAATCATTTAATCGGAGTAACAAGAGTTTTTCTAGTAGTTCCGAGAAGCAGGAAGCGACAGCAATAAGCCTGTAATTATTGCTGGAAAGAATGTCTCCATACTTATTTTTGACCAGGGGCAAGATATATACCCTCATGAACTCTGCAGGGATATGGCTATGAGCAAGCATGGCTGATAAGAGCAATGATATATGCAGACATACTACGTCATTGGCATATTTTAAGTGCTCATTCGAGAGGTCATCTACCCCTGACGCAGAACCAGTCTTTAACTCTTTAATTAACCTCTTTACTTCAGGAACTGATATCAAAGTATTTTCCCTTGTCCCTCCCACAGTCGTTTCGCTGCAATCTATCTTAAGATTATCCCTACTCACACTGTTAAGAATGTTAGAGTAGTGGTTTTTCCACAGCTTTGCAAGTTCATCCCCCCCCCCGACACCCCATCGATTGTCGGAGGGAGGACACTTTTGACACCCGTTTGATTCTTAACAAATTTCTAAAATTTGTTATCATCATTATTTATGTGAGCTTCACAGGCTTTTGAAGCTCGAATATACTCTTCTTCTTGTTTACATCGCCTTATGGCCGCCTTATACTGACCCCTACTTCTACACATATTCATGTATACTGCTCCTAATCTAGGTCTACCATGAATGCACCACAAATCATAGGCATCTTTCGATTCCCTCTTCAGGGAGGCAATAAAATCATTCCATCCAGGAATAGTTTTAGTACGATAGTTGTAAGATTTAATCAGGGGCCTTCCTGCTTCTCTTAACAGGGATACTATCTTACTATAATACTTATCTATGAGTTTACAGTGAGAATCATTTGAGAGCAAGGATTATTACGGGCAAGATGCAAAATTTCTAAATTATTAAGAGGTGACCTGTTCTGGCTTTGTATTCTATTCTCTGTTGCATATTAACATTAGACCAATCGACGCGATTAGTCTTACCTATTGAATTGAATATATATATATATATATATATATATATATATATACAGTATATGGTGGTTAAGTTAAAGTTAAACAAAGAAATTCTAATATAAAAATACAATTTCAGGTAATTCAGGTTGTAATAAGAAGGAAGAGGTGATTTGTTCATGTTTTACTATATTTGAAGCATATTTCCTTTCATTTCTGCCAAAACGAAAGGGCAAATAATAGGAAATGTACATTCATAGTAAATCTTCTTATTAATAAATGTCTCTGGAACAATCAATTGCCTTAAAAATACAATTAGACTGGATACACATTGGGAAACAGTTGATTTCATAAGTACTCCTTGTCTTCGGTACCGGAAGTCTGGACACATAGGAACTATGCTTTTCAATGCAAATATATATGTATATTTGCACTGAAAAGCATAGTTCCTATGTTTCCAGACTTTTGATTCACCCTGTATAAATACCCAATTTGTTAACTTTCTAACACCGAGCGGCCTAATAGGATAAAGATTGTACACTGTACAGTGTACAGTGCTTCGGAGCTACCGCTCTCGTCAATTCAAATCCAGTAGAGAAAAATTATACATTTGATTCTTTATATATATGCGCCTCGGTGGTGTAGTGGTTAGCGTCGTTGACTACGAATCTATCGGCCCCCGGTTCGAGACCCGACGGCAGCCGGCGCGCAGCAAAACCCAGCTGTTCATCCTTCCACACAGTAAAGAAAGTGGTTGGTAGATAAATGGGTACCCTAGGTGGCCTAGTGGTTAAGACGCTATGCTGCTGATGGGGCGTGGTTCGGATTCCACGTTAAACTGTAGGTCTAAGGTGGAGTGAAAAGCTTGACCTTCGTCAGAATGAACAATTAGGGCGGAAGCTAACCAAAGGTTATAATGTGTATAAGTGAATATTTTTTTTTTTAAGTTCGGGAAGAACCGATTCGCCTCTATTTAAAAGGGCATATCTCAGCGGAAAAACAAAGAAAAAGTGAGAGGAAAGACAGAGGAAAAAGAAAGGGTGGAGGGGACAGTCGAAGTGGAAAAAGACCAAGGATGAGAAAGACTGCAGGGTCGAGCCCCATCATCCTTGGGTGCTAGGGCCGGGAGGGCGCACGTGAAACCTCCAGGAACAAGCACGTACAAACGAGCACAAAGAGCACTCAAAAGCACGAGCTTAGAACCCCCTTGCGGGGGTATAAGTGAATATATATATATATATATATATATATATATATATAGGGTGTTTCAGGAGGAAAGGTCAATACTTCGGGAGGTGATAGTATCGGTCATTGTGAGAAAAAAAGTTCATATGAACATGTGTCTAATTCTGAATGGTTACGGAGATAGAGCTGTTTGAATCTACAAATACAAAAGCATTGCTTATGGTAATCAAGAAAGAGAAACCAATTACTGTTTCTAACATTTAACGTTTAAACATTGGCATTTTGAATGGTATCAGATACAGAAATGACAAATTTGTTACAGTTTACCGTCGACGGTATGCTGCAACAGCAGCTGTTGCACTTCCATCGCAAAAACCGTAGACATACACCATATCTGCATATTCGGCATGTGTGAAGGTGTGTGGCATTCTTAACACTGCTTCAAACACCAAACAATGTCACTCACAACAGTCAGCTGTCGATTGGCTTATGTTACATGCTTACATTACAGCTTACATGGTTCAAGGTTATAGGGGAGAGAAGGGGGAGGAAGAGCTGCGCGCGCATCAGATTCAAACAGCTCTATCTCCGTAACCATTCAGAATTAGACACATGTTCATATGAACTTTTTTTCTCACAATGACCGATACTATCACCTCCCGAAGTATTGACCTTTCCTCCTGAAACACCCTATATATTATATATATATATATATATATATATATATATATATACATTTTAACTGTAAACAACACACAGTACAATTAATGTAAAGAACGACGCTTGTGTAGAAGAACGTTCCGCACAAGATGAGGAGGAAGAACGAACAAATGAAAAATGAGGTTACCACCCGGGAATCGAACCCGGGATCTTCCGATTGCCGGTCAGATATGCTATCCACTACACCATGGGCCTCGATTAATCAAACTTCGTAATTCTCCTACATACGAGCAGAAACCAATGCCCTGAGGGGTTCGATTCCCGGGTGGTAACCTCATTTTTCATTTGTTCGTTCTTCCTCTTCATCTTGTGCGGAACGTTCTTCTACATAAGCGTCGTTCTTTACATATATATATACGGTATATATATATATATATATATATATATATATATATATATATATATATATATGGTGGTTAATTGAATATATGGTGGTTAAGCTAAAGTTAAACAAAGAAAATTCTAATATAAAAATACAATTTCAGGGAATTTAGTTAGGTTCATGTGGTTTGTTGGAACAGGACTAGTTCATGTGGTCTGTGGGAACAGGACTAAATCCAAAATGAACTTAATTTATCTTTTATACTATTAAGTGGCTTCTCAGGGTGCGTTGTATTTTCTAATTGCTGCCTATAACAAGCTTACTCGGGATGTATATATGATGTCAGATGTATTCTCGAACATTTGGTGTACTTTCGAAGCATATTGATTGTTGTGTCATCTGTTTATTGATAACAAGAGGAATTGACCTGAGACTAATGAAAGTTATATATATATATATATATATTATATAATATATATATATATATATATATATATATATATATATATATATATATATGCTGCAAACCCACAAGGAAAAAGAAAAACGATTCCAAGGCCTTTCGTGTATTCAGAGCTACACCTCGTCAGGGAATGAAGAGAGAAGGCAAGATGCCCATAAATATATACAACGTAGCGGAAACAAAAACAATTAGCACATACTTAACAAGAGTTAATGAGAGGCAAAAGGAATTTTAACAGGATATTGTCAATTTTATACAATCTCGCACTGTTATTGAAATTGTTTTTAAAATTAATAAATGCACATTCTAGAATATTTCTTTCTATTATATCTCTGTTTTTAACAAGCGCTTTAGAACCATCCCACTTGATGCTATGGTTACATCTATACATATGGTTAAACAAAGCATTAGAATTACTAGCTGTTCTACAAGCATATTTATGCTGTTTTACCCGTTTGGCCTATATATATATACTGAGTTACATTGTGTACTTCCGATCGAATACACACAACCAACAACATTATCCGGGCTAGTCTTTATTAGGCTTGATTTAACAGTATTATCATACTTAAAGACTACGTTAATGCCAATTGCTTTAAGTAAAGTCGGAAGATATTGAAAATTAACATGGTAAGGTAGGCTAAGGATATTTTTCCGCTCAAATTCCTTTACAATTACATTATTATAATACCTATTCTTGGCTTTCTTAAGACAGTTATCTAAAAATGAAATAGGATAACATAATTTAGTACCAATATTCATGATATTGCATAACTCGGAATCTAAAAATTCAGAGTTGTCAGTCCTGAATTTATATATATATATATATATATATATATATATATATATATATATATATATATATATATGATAAATGAAACCACGAAGGAAAGAAAACACAGAGTGGTGCTTTCCTTTCCTTCGTGGTTTTATTCATCATAAATATTTTTCACGTACGTGTTACTTTCGCGAAATAATTTTCGTGTGTGTGTGTGTGTGTGTGTGTGTGTGGTGTGTGTGGCAAATATTCAGTATAGATGTAGAGTAATGCCCCATAAATCTTCATAAAACAGGATGTTATATTTTCGAAGCCAACATACAGTATGTCGCTATGATACGATCCAATGAAAAACACAATAAACCTATTAGAGAACAAAATTACGCGTTTTTGTTCACGCAGAGGCCCTGATATTTGTAACAGCCTTGACCAAGAAATCTTTAAAAATCTTTCAAAAAGTTAAAAGATATATTCGATCAATCTAGTAAGCTGGATTTCTTCATCCTTCCTTCTAAACCTGACGCAATTTTCGTAGCGGGATTTTATTTCATCTCGTTCAAGGGAAGAACAATACATGGCGCCCTTCTCTTTAAATTTTATAAGTTCATTATATACAGTATATTAAATCTATTTTTGTATAGAAAGAATACAAAGGAATAAAAACCCGTATTAAGATAACGTTATTAAATCATCATTTGTATACAACTTCCCTGAAAGAAGGAATATATATATATATAAAATTATATATATATATATATATATATATATATATATATATATATATATATATAATATATATATATATATATATATATAATATACAGGGCGTCCCAAAAAAATTTATACACACTTTAACAGCTGATAGCTCAATTGATGTTTCTTTCTTTCCAAGTTAAACCCATTAGAATTAATAATGGCAGTCAGACTAAGCTTTGAACAAAGGAAATTCATTCTAAAATGCTACTGGAAGTGTGAAAACGCAGTTGAAGTGCAAAGACAGTTTAGGAGGGAGTTTCAAACAGATCCACCAACGCGACTTACCATCACTCGAATTAGAGATAAGTTTGAAGCCGATGGAACTGTTCAGAATGTCCACAAGAAGCGTTCCGGAAGACCACGGACATCGACAAGCCCCACAAAGCAAGAAAGAGTACTGGAAACGTATCACCAAAGTCCAAGAAAATCTGTGCGGCAAGCGAGTCGTGAGGTAGGAATTTCAGAATCGTCTGTCCAACGCATTTTGAAGCGCTGTCAATGGAAAAGTTACATTCCAAGATTAGTCCATGCTATTAATGAAGATGATCCGGACCGAAGAGTGGAGTATTGCGAGTGGTACTTGGCACGATGTGGATGTGGATTGGACGAAGGGATTTCGTAGAATACCCTCCGCGTTCACCAGACCTCACACCACACACACACATGCACACAAATACCAAACGAAATGTTTCGTGATGTTTGCGATTCCATTGCTTCGCGTTATCAGCAGTGCCTGGACCAGAACGGACGTCAGTTTGAAAACAGGCGTTGACAAAACAATTAAATAATGTCTGTAGATTCTATTACATTTTGAAAATGAAATGTATTTTAATAAACACTGCCTTTATAATTATTTAAAGTGTGTATACATTTTTTTGGGACGCCCTGTATATATATATAGTCCCGAAAACTAAAAAAAAAAATACACCCAAAAGTGGATGATTAATAAAAAAAAATAGTTGGTGAAAAATTTCGACGGTATACAGACAATGATATGTTTCATCATTATCATTATGTACGGTAAACTTCATCATCGTCATTTCATCAGTATGGTGGAAAATAATGAAAGCAAGTTGGTGAAATTATTTTTTATCATTCTACAGAAAATTATAGTTCCGTCATAATGAATATATATACGCTTCATCATGGTTACCTTATCAATTTGGTGAAACACGTAGATTATAAACACTCGCAGTTGCGACCAATGACAATTTATTTTTAAAGCTAATCAGCTGATGAGAAGCAAAATATTTGAACGTGAGGTGCCATCTAGTGGAGAAAATGTCATTCAAATTCCCTTTCATTTCATTTTCATTTACAGTGTTACCACACGCAATTTATTTCTTGCGTTAACATAATATATACACACAATATAATTTATATATATATATTGTTAACACCCCAACTGCCTTTTCACCCCAACTCATTTATTTCCCAAATGAGTTGGGGTGAGAATGCAGACATGCTCGGATATAAAAATAAAAAAATAAAAGGTAAGGAAGAAGAGAAAAGACAGAATCTAAGGCATACACACTCATTCATACCCGCATCCTAGTGGACCAGCACCAACCAAGATGGCTAAATTCCACACCTGCGGCGTTTCATGCACCATGTGTGGTGGTGCTTCCACGCTTTGTCAAAAATAAAAGAGACAGAGTCCCGAACTTACGTACGTTTAACAAACCCCCTCCATTCCAACCCACTTTCAGCCACTTCTCGTGCATCACCCAGATCGAGTCCACGCTTCCTCACGCAATCATTCACTATGTCCATCCATCTTCTTCTCTGTCTTCCTCTCCTCCTTCTACTTTCGCAAGCACTCTTATACACTCTTTTCACAACTCTGTTAGCTTCCATTCTTTCAACATGTCCAAACTACCTCAACACACTTTCCTGAATTTTCACTTCCACTGACTTCCGCACACCGCGTCTGTCCAGAACCACATGATTTCTCACTCTATCAATCCGGCACACGCCACACACACGCTTCTCAAGTTATCCATTTCAACTGCTCTTACTCCTGACTTCTCTCTTTCATGTCATGTCAATGTTTCACACCCATACAAAGGTGTCGGTACTAACATACCTTCATATAAACATCTCGCAGCATCTCTATCCAGTCTCCGCTTCCTCACAACCGCTTTCACCGCACCCGCCACCTTTTTTCAATGATTCACTCTGCTATTAACTTCATCTGCACTCGTACCTCTTTTGTTCACTACACATCGTAAATACTTAAAAGACTTTACCACCTCTACTGTTTCATCATTCACCTTTACATGACAGTCCGAATTTCTCCCTCTCTGCAATCAATAACTTGCTTTTACCCACATTCACTTTCAAAAGTCTTTTCACACATCGCCACGAAACTCTTAACAGCCTCTTGCAGATCACACTCTCTGAGCAAATAGCACAGCACCATCTGCATGCAACAGATTTGACACGCCCCACCTATTCCCATCACGCACCAGATTCAATCCTCTTTCAAGCATTCGCACTTTCACCTCTCTTATCACTCCATCCATAAACAGACTGAACAGCCATGGAGACATCACGCATCCTTGACGTACACCAACACTTAATCAAACCAATCACTCAGTTCTTTATTTGCGCTCATACCTGCCACAATACTTCTTTATTTACTCTATCATACGTTTTCTCGAGATCCATAAAAGCCATGTATACCTTGCAATCCCTTTCACATACTTTCGCAATCATTTGTCTCACTGCGTACATTTGATCTACACAGCCTCTTCCACCTCAGAACCTTCCTTGTTCATCACTCACCAAGCATTCTGGAATACAACGAACTCATTCTATCATTATCCTACCATACACCTTCCTCACTACACTCAACAGACATGTACCTCTGTAATTCTTACATTCATTCCTTTCACCTTTAATTTTGTTGAATGGAACAATTATTGCTTTCTTCCAATCTTCAGACACGTCTCCGTTTGTCCATCCACTCTGACATATGCACCACAAGTCCACAACCACTCCAGCCCTTTCAATCCCCTCGTACGTAATCATTTCGCCATATATAATTATATATATATATATATATATATACACGGTGGTGTATGGTGTAGTGGTTAGCATCGCTGACTACGAATCCACTGGCCCCGAGTTCGATTCCCGGTGACGGCAGGCAGCGTGCAGCAGACTCCGCCGTCCATCCTTCCATAAAATAAGATTGGTTGGTAGATAAATGAGTACCATGGGTAGTCTGTCCAGTGGTTAAGACGTTGGGCTGCTGATCGAGAGGCCATGAGATCGAGTATGGGAAAGGACTTTGTAATTTCTGACCACCCGTTGTGTGTCGTGGTTCGGATTCCACGTTAAGCTGTAGGTCTAGGGTGGAGCAACAAGCTTGACCTTCGTCAGAATAAACAATTCCAGCGAAAGCAAAACCAAGGTAACCAAAGTGTGTATATATAATAATAATAATAAGTTTAAACGCTAAATACATCTCAAATTAAGTGTAACAAATCTTGGCTCACTTGGGATTCGAACCGCCTTCTGTGAAGATACAATTTTTAGGAGAACACCTCACATATACAGTATATACATTTCAATTGAAATAGAACAATCTTTGCATACCTCTTCGGTTTGTTTGTTTTTCTGTATTCGCATCAATATTTGCATTGTATATATATATATATATATATATATATATATATATATATAGTGCATTATAAGCACCACTTTCTGCGCTCCTAATTGGCGGTAGGCCTTGACGAAATTAGTAGTTTAAATAGTTAAGTTGAGGAATTTAAGGGTATTTGGGGTCGCCATTTGATCTTTCGATCAAAATAAGGGGATGGGGGAATCGCTGTTGGCAGGAGATAGGGAGTGAAGTGGGAGCTGAAGTGAATGCTGAAGTGGGAGTGCGATGGATCCTCAGGATTGGAAAAGTGGAGGGGTAGTACAAGAGCACAAAACGGATGGGGAAATAAGTACGACGATTATTAGTAGGGCGGAAAGGGGAGTGAACGCAGTCGCTGCCTTAGTTGATGCTTGCTGTCAAAGAACGATTTTGGAGCCCTCTTGTAGGAGTTTGGGGCGGTAAGCATATGTTGTGCTAGAACTCTGCCTCGTATAGGGGCGTGTCGCCATAGAAAAATTCTGCCAAATGAATCACCGCTCAGCGGCCCCAAGCGAAAGACCGTCAAATAATCTGGCGGAAGTGTTGGCAGAAAAAAAAGAAAAAAGACGCCTTACTTGACGAGTCGAACTTGCTGTAACGCCATAGTGGGGTACATGGTGCACTTAGTGTCTGGCAGAGAAATGTGCCATAGTGCAAAGGGGGTGTGGAGTGCTGGGTTGGCTTTCATTGACTTGGCTGATGTCGTTCCGTCTGTTGCATTTCCAAGTAAAAAATCTGCATGATGGTGAAGTGTAGAAGGCTTTTTTTGCAACCGTGGGACTTCGATGATTTGAAATAAGCTCGTTGCCTACTATGAAGGGAGCCTCTGTGAAGCGGAAGGAGTAATGCTGGAGATGGCTCAAATTTTGTCAATCGTTGTACCGTATTTTCACTACATAAAATGTTTGAAATGTCACTTCAAAAATGTTTTTGCACATATTTCACTCTAGAAAATTGTTTGTGTCACCACTTTATAGTGCTGGGTTTATAAATACCACATTGTGGGCTCCTGATTGGTGGTAAGCATTAGGGCATGGTTAATTAATTATTTTTAGGAAAAAGTGATGAATGCTGAAATTTTCTAACTAATCAATGATTAACCGATTAAAAATGATTAAAAATTAAATACTTAGAAGAGTAAGAAAGAGTTTTATTGTTTCTGTTGCGTGAGATAAGACCGAAGAAAACATTTTGCTCAAACATTTAGTTTGCTTTACTTCAACAAATCAGGCATGGGCGGATTAGACAGTTTATACATACAAAAAGGTGCCAAATTCAAATGATACATTACAAAATTTAAGGTAAAATGATGCTGAAATTATGAGGAAAATTAATCATTTCCCATCATTTTCTAAATAATTTTTTGATTAATTAATGATTAAATTCGAAACAATGATTAACTGATTATCAGAACCATGCCCTAGACTAGGTATTGATGTAATTAGAACTTTAAGTGATTAAACTGACGAGACACTTAAGAGTATTTGTGGTCACCACCAGGGGCGAACTGAGCGGTCGGGCAATCGGGCATGGACCGAGAGCCCGGGCCATTAGGAGGCCCAGCGGCCCCGGCCCGCAGTCATCATAAAACAGTGAGAGTGTTCTCAATTGGGTCAAGTGTCTAATCGAACTGTAATATGAAAAACATCGGATTTCAAGGGGCCCAGGATCTCATTATGCCCGAGGTCCCAGGTTGCTGTCAGTCCGCCCCTGGTCACCACTTGATCTTTCAATCAAAACAAGGAAAAAGTGAAAACTGAACGGCGTTTTCCTTTAATTAACGAACAAAAAATGTTCACAGATTAACATTATAATGGCCAAGATTATATGTGCACTGATAATAATGATTGAATTGCAGACACATAAGGAAATTTGAGACTTAAAATCCGAGTCTCGCGGAAAATCCGTGAGAGTTGACATGTTTGGAATTGTTGATATTAAATATTAATTATATTGAAAGACAAATGCTCAATATATACAGTACTGTGCAAAAGTCAGAGACCACTGTCGATCTAATAACTATTAGATAATCTGTTGTATGAAAATTGGTTTTGATACTAAAATACATATTAACTAGAACCTCTGGTTCATATTAACGTATAACTAAGTTATTACTTAAGTGTATAAAGTTGTATAAGCTGGATGACCCTTTAGTCTGTATAAATTGGACTTGAGGGTTGATTCATTATATTACTTATAACGCATGTGTTTAAAGATCTAGCGAACTATTACTGATGGATCTGCAGTAAATGCTCCTAAGCTATTGTTATATCAATATTTACAATTAAAACTATTGACATATTCACTTAAATTTTGCAAAACAAATTTATCCAAAACGTTTCTCATTATAATCCTAATTCATGCTGTTTTTTTTCTTTCACAGGCTTAAGAAATGACAAAAAGTACAATATTTTCTGTTCCTCCTTGATAATGTGAATATATCACGAAAGCGCTCGGACTTTGTGTTTCCTTTTTCCTGTGGTTGTTTGCTTATTAATAAGGTCACGTGTTATTTTGTGATTTTAGTGCATATATATATATATATATATATATATATATATATATATATATATATTATTGCACAGTTAGCCCTGAAATGCGTATAAAATGAGTTTAGGTGAAAATAACATAATCTATATAATGTATATTTGTATAATAATAATAATAATAATTAGTGAGCAGTTTGCCCTGAAATGGGTAGCAAATTCAGTTTTCTTTGTCTCCCCATTTCCTTCGGCCTGTAGTAAATCGTTAATAATATGCAAAAGTTGTACATATCAGTTTGTATGACACTTCATGAATGACATGGATAGACTTCGTTTTGGCTTTACTTGGACATGCATCCTTATCACTAACACTAGGCTTAGGCTCAACTTTACTTGGGCTTCCTTCCCTGTCATTAACACTAGGGCTAGGCTTAGGCTCAACCTCACTACATCTCGCATTGGTATTTCCTGTATTTGATTTACTGCACCACTAACACGCAATGTAAACACGAGACTGAGCTGCACCGACTGCAGTTCATTGTTTCCAGATGTGGCGCCAATTAATAACAGACATGAATCGTACAGCAACTATGAAAATTAAATTTTGGTCTGGTTTTAATGAAAATTCACTTAGTAACGTATTGAAAATAACATATAATGACTTTTTATTACGATATATTTGTTAGTAGTGTATTATTCTGGTGTGTATCTGAAGGAATCATACGCCTGGCAGTGTGTGTGGGGGGACTGCAGCTAGGGTTGCCAAGTGTCCTTTATTTCAAAGGACAGTTCTTTATTTCAGCTCATGTGTCCTTGTCCTTTGATAAACTCGGAAAGGACGCCATATGTCCTTTAATTCAGTAATTGACTCTCAAAATTTTATTCATCACTAAAAATTTGAGACGGAGATGTTTTCAAACTTAATTATAATGATTATTATAATGATTTGTAAATATTTTCCTGTCTTTAATTCACAAAATATAATAAAGAAATTTAAAAATGTTTCATTTCAATACAGTAGTGTGATTTTACAAGTGTACGACTTTCTAGACATATTTTATCTATGAATATAATAAAGAAATTGTAAAAAATATTGCACAAGTAAATTTTTATCATGATAAGCAATGGAATATACGGTAGCGTGCAAGTGTCCTTTATTCAAGATCTGTTGACTTGGCAACCCTAACTGCAGCTCTGCAGCTCCTAGGCACGAGCCACCACTGTAAAAAAAAGGAGCTATAGAAGAATAGGGACCCCAGCCTTCTTTAGTTAGCTTTATAAGGCTAACTAACGAAAATATCATGACCTAACCTAACCAATCGTCAAGGGCGTACAGTTAACCTAACGATTGGTTAGGTTAGGTCGTGATATTTTCGTTAGTTAGCCTTATAAGCCTAACTAAAGAAGGCTGGGGTCCCTATTCTTCAATAGCTCCAAAAAAAAAATATATATATATATATATATACCCCGGATACAAAAATTGTGTCCACGTCAGAAACACAGAATATAAAACACGACGACATTAACATCTAAATTAGTTGCCATGAAAACGTTACATATGTACAGTGCGTCATAGCAAGCGTGGAAATTTGTGCGTAACTATTATTTTATACTTATTTAGCATTGTTGTAAATTTGGAGGTTAATTAATAATATGATTTACGAAAAGAAAACTTTTAACAATATCGAAAAAGAGTAAGAGTCAAATTACCACTTTTCCACCAGTGTAAACTGACAACTTTCGTCTTGTATTACGTAATGCTTGAAAACACTAGTAAAAACATTAATTAGCAAATTTGCTGAATAACCATAACACTAGGAAATTATATATTTTTTCAGCAACTCCTCAAAACAAATCGAAGTATGTCAATAACCATTCATGAAATAGCTTAGTGGTAGTAATTTTAATAAAGCGGGACATTTTTGCTCAATATCTCCAAAAGCGGAACAATTTCGGGACACCATACAGTACGTCAGCGGGACACACTTCTCCAAAGCGGGACTGTCCCGCCGAAAATCGGGACTCTGGTTACCTTATTCATACTTGTTTAGGAACGAAGCAATGTTCCACCAATTAGAAATCAGTTTGATATTCACGTGATATAATGCCTTTTGGTACTTTTGCATTATCCTCCCAACACTAATTTTGTTTTATAATGGAAGGAAAATAAAGTACGTTAGCAAAACACTTTTAATTTTTAATCGTGAAAGGGCATGAAAGCAGTAATATCTCGCAACATCGCAAGAAAGGTATTTTCATGCTCAACACTGCGACGCCATATAAATTCAGCCAAATAAGAAGAAAGCTGGTGTCGCGCGGTTCCGCATTGAACTTTATTGCGTTCCTTCATTGACTTCCGCGTTCTCTCGATCGTCTGCGTGTGCAACAAAGGGTCATCGGGATCCACGAAGTGATACTTGTGGTTGATGGTGTGGTGGACGAATCCATGACGTTGAATCCTAGAGTATGCCTTCCACTTATTCTTAACCTAACCTAACCTAGCTTGAAGCCAGCTAACTACGGCTAACGCCTGCGGCGGACTGTTTTTAACCTAACCTAATCCCAACACTAATTTTTTTTATAATGGAAGGAAAATAAAGTACCATAACCAAACCAACATTATATAAAAAAATTAGTGTTGGGAGGATAATGCAAACGAACCTGCCTTTTTTGTTGTCTAATCATGTTATTAAAAACAGACTAGTTTTCGAATAGTATCGAATATATATAATAAAAGGATTTAATAGGGTTAAATAGGCTAAATAAATTAGTTAAATAATATAAAATGATTAGGACATGGTAAATACTATTAAATTAGTATATTAATGAACGTTTCTAAGTTTTAGATGCAATGAAACAGGAACGTGAAATTGTGTTTTCCGAATGCAAAATAAAAACCCAAGTTCTGATGGGGAAAAAAATGGCAGTCACAAGAGTCAGCAGTGAGTGAAGCGCTAGTCAGAAAGAGAGGTTGTACGGCAGTCTTTCAGAAATTTCTTTGTTATTTTTATTTTAATGTCCACTCGTGCCGTGGAAATTGGGGCCCACTTTTAAGATGAATTCATAACAATAAAGTAAATTCAATTCTCTCCTAGGGGATATTGGAAGGAAAGTTCCCTTCAAGCCCTAGGCCTACTCTTGTCCCCCGCTAGGCCATCTTCATTTCCTTAGGCCTATTTGAATTCTGATCAAAACCTATTCCCCGTTATTAATTGCATAACGTAAGTGACGTTTAATTAATATAATTTGTGAAAAAGCATAAAATTAAAAATGTAAAAACTTCGTTGTTTCATATTTGTGTAAATTTACATTTGTGGTTTAAAGGTAAAAACTTCAGTATTTTTTATAAATTAAAGGTAAAATCTGAATTTACCATAACGATAAACAATGGTATTTACATAGTTGAAGTTAACTGAATAAATAATCCGAAGGAAAACACCACTGGGTTCACGTTACCGCATAAAGTGCGAATTGTTCTCGTCACACCCAACCACGAACGGAACAAAGGAGGAATGGATCATTTCCATTTATGGGGGTCGCCCACGGAGAATTTTTGGAACCCTTCAACATTTTAGATACGTCTGAGTTTGAAATGGTATTTCAGAACTAAAGATATCGTGTATACGAAACTATTGTGTAGGTTATAGGTTATATTGTATAGGGGCGCGAAGGCAGACAACGTAATTAAAGACAATTTTGATTCGTTTAACTGGAATAATATCGAATCTGAGAATTCTGGATCGATCCAATTCACGTACGTCATTATGATATAGGAATTCTATCTTAGCTTCGCCTAAAATATGCTCCCGAGCTTCCGGACCTTACATCTTTACCTTCAGAAACCTATGCTTGTTTAAAGGGTTGTACTAGAAATAAGACATGAACTTAATGTCTGTATAATGCTATTATTATTATTTTTATTATCATATAAACTTAATTAATGCGCATTATCACTATTTGTGTGTGACCTTGAAGTGATTTTAGATACCTTTTCATAAAGTGTAGAATGTAGACACTAAAATATTATATGAACATAAACGTAATAATGTAAATTGTATTTCTCCAAATTTTATGTATACAGAGAATAAAGGTTATCTTTTTCCAAAATGCAAATCCTTTACCATACTCCAAATGATGGAGAATATGTGTCACGCCATCGGTGAGTGGCCTTAAAAATGTAAAACAACACTGTATATAGTACAATAATTGTACTATAATAAAGCAGAATGTACGTTAGAAACTAGAAACGTAAATGTTCTGACGATTGAATTCTCTGCTGAAATTCCTCCTTATAGAATACTGAAGACAAATTGTGTAATGCTCACTAAATTATTCCAAAGGTGAATTTCTAGTAATTCTTAGGTATGAAAGCACCCAACCTGACAGCTTGATATTTTAATAACTAATTTACTTCAACTTCCTTTCGAGTATCGTCCTGATCTTCCAGAACATAACTTTATTTCCAGAAGATGTGATGTCACGAAGGTTAGAAGAAAAATTAAAGAAGTGGACTACTTTTTCAATATTTCGTGTAGCTTCCATCCGCATCAATTACATCTTTAAGGTGTCTGTTCATGGATGCTATATGGTTATTGTAAACATTGGGAGTTCTTCGTAGGCTCTCCCAAACCTCATTGACGTGTCTTAGAAGGCCTTCATTTCTTAATACTCTATCGCCCCATTCTTTCACCAGTATTCCCCACACCTTCTCAATTGAGTTAAAGTCAGGAGAGTTTGGTAGCCAGTCTATTGGTATCATACTGTTTCTGCTATCAGCCATCCATCGGCGGACCACGTGAGATGTAGGGATAGGGCTATTATCCTGAATTAAGTGGGAGAGTTCCCCTTCAGTTAGAAAGTAAGCACTGACGCTGGGTAGTAGAATTTCACTTAAGATATCAACGCATTGTTGGTCCGTTAACCTTCCTTCAATCTTCCTAACTTCACCAACTCCAAATGCAGAAATCCACTCCAACACTCTAAGGTTAAGTCTTCTGTTCCTTTCGGTTGTTTGAGTGTTAGTCCCATCATACCGAGTACCGCGCATACGATAACAATGAAAAGATCCATGGCACTCGGTAGAGTCCCCCAAAATTCGTTTCCATGATTAATGTATCGTCGAGCAAAATCTAATCATAAAATCTTCACCCGGTCCGTTAAGAGAGGCTTTCGGGCAGGAATTTCAATATGGTGTTCGATATGTTTTTGCTCCAGACGGTGAATGACAGTATTACTGCAGCAAGGTAACTCCAATTGCTGAACAACATCCTTTAGATTGGTAAAAGGATTTATGCGAACTAGACCTGTAATATGTTAAAGGTCTATGATTATATAGTGCAAAGTTACATTGTAATTGTATGTCTATGAATTATGACAAATAAAATAATACAAAATTGCTTGTACATCATCACAAGTGTTATATAGATATGTTTCAAACATATCAAAGCCTTTTACCTATAATAACTTGGTCCTGGTCTTCGTTTATTTTACGCGGACGACCGAATCTTGGCCTTGTAGTTATACTTCCTTCAATTTTGTACCGTGTAAGCCAGTGCTGCACGGTTTTCTTATGTACTTCAAACCGTTTTAGTACATCCCGCAGAGATAATCTGGCTTCAATCATCCCTATGATGCCTGCCTCCCCGCATACCTTGTGTTATTGGATGTCGAATACTTTCTCTCCACGCTGACTGATTAGATGCTTTCATACCTGAGAATTACTGGACATTCACCTTTTATGCCATCACCTCCCTATCATTCGAATGATTTAGTGAGCGCAGGAAACTGATGAGACGAAAAGCTTTTGATCCCACTTAGTCAAGTAGATCTGAGTTGAGCCACCCCACACGTGAGAAGCGTACTCCATACAGGGGGGGTGGACAAGACACTTGTACAGAGACACCAACTGAGAAGGGGTGAAGAAACGCCGGAACCGATACAGAACACGTAACCTCTTAGAAGCTGTTTTAGAAAGAGTATTTGTGATCTTTCCAGGAAAGATCACGAGTAAAGGAAATACCAAGAGGTTAAAGTTTTTTTAATTCGTCAGAAAACAAAGATTTCCCGCAACCTCCTCTACATAGAAGTACTATCTTCTGTTGTATCAAGTCACTCAAAACGGAAGTTTCGAATATTATTTTTTCTATCTAAAGAAGTTATGTATCATTAAAAGAAGTTATTGTATCATCTGACAAGAAGCTTTGATACTCAAGAGAAGGAAAAACGTCTCCAAGAATGTACCCTCAAAAACAAATTAAAAGTTCTACATTTAGACGCTTTCATTTTGAGTATAAAATGTTTCCTTGCTTGATAGGCCCTGGTCTTCTCGTTCAACAACTAATGCCTTTATTTGTATAGGTTTTAAAATGTATATACAGGGTGAATAAAAAGTTCCGCCCGATTTTGGGTTTCCACAATTCACCCAAAATCGGGCGGAACTTTTTATTCACCCTATATATATAGGGTGTATAGAGGGTCCCAAAAAATAACCCTATATTTATTTGTCTGTTATTTTAAAATGGATGTATATTTATTATTGGAGTTTCTTCAGAAAGGTAACATATTGGGGGTTTTATTTCCCTTATACCTATATGCATATACCTATACATTTCTAATCTTTCATTACTGAATCTTCTTTCTCGGCAGCATTTTCCCACGCCTAAGTGGCGTCGCTGTTTCTAATCCGCCTTCGCCACTCATTTCTGTCCAAAGCCACATCCGCCGCCAGATTTCGCTCCCTCATATCACCCTCCACTTCTCCTTCTTCCAGGTGGTTCCATCTCCATAACTCGTCGCCCAACATATTCCTCCTCTCTCCACATGACATGTCCAAACCATCTAAGCCTTCTCTCTTGAGCTTTCTTTGACCAGCTCTATTACTTTCGTCGTTCCACGAATAAATTGATTTCTAATTTTATCTCTTCTCGTAACCCCACACATCCATCTCAACATCCTCATTTCTGCTACATCCATCCTTTTCCCCAGATTCTTCCTCATAAGCCACGTTTCCGCACCATACAACATTGCAGGCCTCACTACCGTCTTGAATACCTTCCCTTTCAATTTCACTGATATTCTTTTATCACACAGCACCCCAGACACCTTCCTCCAATTATTCCATCCTGATTGTACTCTATTATTCACTTCCCTTACCAGCTCTCCACCATCCTCTACCCACGATCCCAAATATTTAAAACTTTCCACCTTCTTCACCACCTTATTTTGGAATCGCATCTCATCTCTCTGCCCCTGTCCCGCATTGTACTTCATATACTCTTTATATATATATATATATATATATATAAAGTAAAATGGAGATAAACACTTGACTCAACGTTCAATAATGAAAACGTAGAACATTGCTGAAATTAGTGGTATTGTTCCATGTACAGAAGCCTCGTTAGTATTTTCACCCTCTATATACTTGTCAATGATACTGCTAGCTGCTCGTACCCTGAATGGAAGTTTGGTATGAATGGTGTATTTGTACTAGTCATAATTAACATGAATAGTACTTAAAATTAGGGATCAAGTAAAGATAAGCACCCCCAACCTTTTTTAGTTAGCTTTATAAGGCTAACTAGCGAAAATATCACGACCTAACCTAACCAATCGTCAAGGGCGTACAGTTGACCTAACGATTGGTTAGGTTAAGTCGTGATATTTTCGTTAGTTAGCCTTATAAAGCTAACTAAAAAAGGTTGGGGGTGCTTATCTTTACTTGATCCAAAATTAGATCTAGCTATTGTTAGAGGCTAAACTCCGAATCTGACTCAGGCGAGTAATAGGCCTAATATAATCTTCGAGACCTAGACTGGTGCTGAACATTAGAATACTAACCATGCTACCGTTCAAGTGATATTACACGCAATTAATAACTTTGATAACGACTTAATCTTTGCGTTAATATGAGCCTAATAACGTTTTGAAAAGAGAAATATAATTTACATCTATTTACTAAGCGATTAAGATTATGTTACTAACGAATTTGGTACCCTGACAGCTAGAAAAGTACACTGTTAGTACATCTCGGATCAAGTAAAGATAAGCACCCCCAGCCTTCTTTAATTAGCCTTATAAGGCTAACTAACGAAAATATCACGACCTAACCTAACCAATCGTTAAGTCAACTGTACGCCCTTGACGATTGGTTAGGTTAGGTCGTGATATTTTCATTAGTTAGCCTTATAAGGCTAATTAAAGAAGGCTGTGGGTGCTTATCTTTACTTGATCCGTACATCTCTTCAAATTTAAAATTATGAAACTCGTGTTCATATACAGTATGTTGCGTTATACTTGAATGTTTTTTTTAATTATTTATAATCTGAACTATTTAATTATTTTTTGAAATAGTTAGTTAATAATATAATTATTAATTTCATGATTATATACTGTATATAATAAAAATAATAATAATAATAATAATAATAATTTGAATATGCAAAGTTTCGCATGCTATGTTAGTGTAAGTTATTTAAGGTTAATGTATTATTTAAGGTTAATGTATTGACAAATTCTCGGTGGGGAACGCGTGAATTAGGTTTTACTCCGGCGACAAGAGCGCTACGCCTCTGACTATCATCACCTCATCTTCTAGTATAACATCATTGTTGTATGCCCACGTCCATAGCTCAATGGGAAACACCGTTTCCTCATAAGCGAAGTGAAGAACTGAGGTCAAGGGTTCGAACTCCGATGATGTTGGTAATAATAATAATAATAATAATAATAATAATAATACAGAAGTTAGAAAAATGGGCCGCATTTGTTGGCCTGAGCGTTGTGCCAGTTTCTGGCACTCATAACTGATTATCCTTATCACTACAAAAGTACGTTTCCCCATCAGTCTTCGCTATATCAGTTTTTATCCCATCCCAGTTTGTTTGTTATCTTTGAGATGAGGTTACAGCGTTCAAATCTCTCTGCTCTGGATGTGTCTCATCTTTGGTTTGATGTATCTGTAATATTTGTTATCTCAACTAAATTGTAGTCACATATTACGTAAGTGTTATTAATATACTATCTATTAAAATGTTATTTGTATACTTCTAAAAATTAATGTAGACATTTGCATTTTCTCGCGATTTCGATGATCTCTTGTATTCCTCTGCAGAGATAATATAGCAAATTTGCTTACTCCCGTTCTTCCTTTGTCGCGCCTTTTATTATGTCCACACAAACGCTTCTCCCTAACCTTTCATATCTTATCAGTGGAAAAGTGCAGTCTCCTACAATCCTTATATTAAGGGTTGGAATGTTTCAATTCCGAATTTCACTTATACTGTACTCTGAACGAGTTTTTCCATCGAATTTTTCGGAGGGTATCTCTGCAGCACAACATCTTGCTTTACTAACTGAGCGTCCCCCTTTGTTTCTTCAGGTGCTTTTCTTGTCTTTCATTATCAGCTATAATTAGGCTGACCATATTTCCTTGAGACAAAAACGGGACATTGGGATGGCAAAAAAGGGACGGGGGTTATGTAATATTCTGTATTCATGAAAAAGTAAGTACATAAACATATTGAGCTTACAATTATTCTTCAGTGACAGAACCCATAAAAAAAACGGTACTGTCCCGTTCAAAACGGTACGTATGGTCAGCCTAGCTATAATTAATGTTTGTTTAATCAGTAATCACTTCTTTTCAATTTTCAATGCTAAATTTCAAAAACTATTTGATTTACTTTATTTCTGTGACATGATTTTCATGAATATATAACACTGCATCCACCACCCACAGTTTTCACATTTGCTCATGCAGTCTTCGAGGTGTCTTTGTTCAGCATGCCAGATCCGCATTCATGTCTCCCATGGCTTCTTTTAGATATACGGCTTCGTGTAAAGAGTTCCTTTGTCGCAAACTTTCTATGTTTACAAATAACATCTTGATCCTTAATTTTAGCTTTTGTTTTGTGGAGGTGCAAGCCCATTTTCTTTTAATACTGTATGACATAGGTTCTTAACATGTGGTCCATGGCCCATTTCTCAGTGGTCCACAGAAGGATGAAAATAAACAAACAAAGCAACTTGTTCTTGTCTGAAGTCTGAATAATAAAAGCCATTGATAATGAAACAGTTGTATTTGTTATATATTTTGCCATCACTACTGTCTCTAGTAAGGGTTTGGGTGCTATTATTTCTTCTTGATAGTGATGGGACGATTAATCGGAATCGGAATCGAGAATCGGAAGAATCGAGCATTTTTCAGGAATCGGAATCGGAATCGGAATCGAGAGAATTGTACCATGATTTCCGATTCTTAAAACGATTCTTTAACTTTTAATTGAACCAGTTTTGCAATGTAAACTTTAAAATTTAAATGAAAGAGGATAACAAATTTCATTTTTATTGTATTGTAGCTATATATTAAAACATGTATATCCATGATGTGTAATCAAGAAGATTAAAATGAATTGTTACAACTTACAGTTGATTTTTATTTTTAAACCAATCTATTATAATTTATAATTTATATTACCATACTCATAATGTAAATAGTTAATCTTACCAGAGTAAAATATGACAATTTCCAGAAAAACAAGTATAGAATTATATTTAAAAATATTGAGAATCGGAATCGGAATCGAGAATCGTATCGGAATCGAGACTTTTTAGTGGTATCGGAATCGGAATCAGAATCGTTAAAAATTTTGGTATCGTCCCATCACTACTTCTTGATTGTGATTTCACCCACTATGAACATTGAAGATGGTCCACAGACACAGCGGGTGTCCCTCAGTGGTCCACGTACATAAAAAGGTTAATAACCTCTGCTGTATGACTTGTTGCCTAGCGGTAGTCCATGAGTGTCCTTGCTTGTTGTTTCGGTAGACTCTCCTTTGATCGTTTCTGAACTGCCTGCTTTACAGTGTATGTCTCTGCGTGTGTTCCCGTTGAGACTTGCTCTCGTTGTATATTTTGAGTGGTTTTTATAGTGTCCAATGTGGGAGGTAAAATTTTCTTCTTGGTTTATGGTTTCTTGTCTAAGGGAAAATTTTCTGAATTTATGCGCTCGTCTAATATTAGAAGTGTTTTTTGCCGGGTGATGGAAGAGGTACTTTTTATCGTATTTTGCAGTCTCTATAATTCTCATAAGACCTTTAGATTGTAAGATGGCGGTACTGACATCTGTCCGCAAATTTTCCAAAAACATTTTCTTAATGGAAGTAGCAAAATTCCGGAGGTTCATGCATAGTCGCATTGTCCTTCCTCGCACTCGTAATTTCATTTAGTGTAATATCTGCACACGGCCTCCTTAGTGTCGTTGACACACTTCGTCCCTCTTTCAGGTGTCTTCACTTCTTTGGCAGTATCTTGTTTTATTGGCTGAGCGTCCCCCTTTGTTTCCTCAGGTGCTTTTCTTATCTTTCATTATCAGCTATGACTAGTGTTTGTTTAATCACTTCTTTTCCTTTTGCGTCCATTTTCCTCGTTCCCTACCACTAATGTTTTAATCTTCTTGGTTATCTTTCCTCTTGATATCATTTCATCTTCCCTCACATTTTATATTCTGCATGAAAAATTTTCAAGGAGTTTACCGTTTCCGCTCAAACCTTGCGCAAGAAATTTATTCCGGTAAAACATCTGGCACGTTGTATAAAACATACCTTTTCGCCATCTAGTTCCACACAAGTATATTCTAGAAGTTAATGACTGAAGTCGCAGCGTATACCCTTTGATTCATCAAACATTTACCCATTTCGTCGACGGAATATTCTATTAACACTCTAACAAACTAATTTAATTTGACCTAACTAAACCTGACCTGACCTAACTTACTCTAACCTAAAACAAGTGGGCTACGTCATGGCAATATTGCAATTCCGCTTCCCGTCGATCATGAAGATGATTTAGCGACTAGTGGTTCGGATCCCACGTAAAGCTGTATAGTCCAGGCAATCTAGAGCAAAAATAGCTTCAACCTGGGCAAAATTGCTTCAGAAGCTTTCTAAACTGTTTCCAGCTCAGGAACCATTGCAGAATAACATATCCAAAATCCGACAAAATTGGACCCCGGGAACACCCCCAAAAATGAAATTCAAAATGGCGGACTGGCAGTTTCCTACGAAATACAATAAATTTTAATTTCGCTTTGTAGAGAGAGTTATGACGTTTTTCTTGATCAGTAAAATGTTTTAAAACACATTTTCGTTTCTAAATTAACCTATATGACACTAAAAATTGTATTAGGCGGCTAGTATTAAACTATGACGTCACGTAATGTAAATAAAAATACTGTATGGAGTGTATGTGAGAATGGACATTGCTACATCTTTATAAACTTATATTATATACAACTCTTTAATTCCTACTACCCACTATCAAATCTGCGTATTTGTGCTTGTCATTTTCTTTAAAACTGTTATTATGTACTCCTTTTAAATACTGCAACACAGTTTATTAATTTGTGTTTTCTGTTTCAGACTGACTCGGTGTACGGCTGACTCGGTGTGCGTCCGCCTTCAAGAATGCAGACCCTGAAGAATTGTGCGTGATTTGTAAGGAGAAATTGGACAGCGGACAGGAAGTGGTTCACATCTCGCAAAAAGGAGCAGATGGTATAAATGCATCCAGCCGCAGCCGTGGAAGCGATGTTGTTGCAACAGCTGGAATAAGTGTTCACGTTGTATGTAGGAAAAGGTTTACGGATAAAAAGACCATTGAAATAAAGAAGCGACAGACCGCAGCCGAGGCAATACCAAGGAAAAGTGCTCGTTTTCATGAATACGCATTTTCCAGTGCTACTCACTGTTTGTTTTGTGATACCTTTGTGGACTTTTTTTCCAAACACAAACCAAAATCAGAGCATGTCAAAATAAGAACTACAGAGTTCTCCGAAACCATAAAAAGGTGCTGTGAAAGCCGCTGCGATGAATGGTCGTTTAATGTAAAAGGCCGTCTGGAGTATTATCTTCGTGATCTTCCTGCTGCAGATTGTGTCTACCATCACACCTGCAGCGTAAATTTTCGAAGTGGAAAAAACATTCCTCGCGCATACTCCTCCGACGATCATGATTCGAAGAAAGGGAGACCAACTAATGAAGAGCAACACCAAGCATTCCTTCAGACCTGTGCTTACCTGGAAGAGAATGATGATGAACAACTGTTGATTGGAGACCTAATTTCCAAAATGGAGGAATATCTTCAAGGAAGTCAGAGCTCTGTCTACGAACGCAGGCACATGAAGAGAAAGCTTTTAGAACGTTACGGAGACAAGATCATAATATCAGGTGAAAGTGGGAAGGCAGATGTAGTAACACTACGAGAGACAGCTAATGAAATTCTTATAGATTATCACAAAAAGTCGAAAGAATGTGATATAGATATAGAGCTACAGAAGATTTACCTAGTAAAAGCTGCTGCAAAAATAATCAGAAGTGATATCAAGTCTGTCGACTCGCATAGAAAAGATGTGTATCCATCTCCAAATGACATCACTGCAGAAAGTGCTCTTGATTACATTCCCAACAGTCTGAAATTGCTATTATCAAAAGCATTTGCGGGACAGGATGCTTCAAGAAAAATAGGTGCAATTGGGCAGAGCATTATGCAAGCAACCCGTCCTAGAGGATTACTATGTCCACTACAGATCGGTTTGTCGGTTCAACTACACCACAACTTTAGGTCAAGGTACCTTATTGACGTTCTCCATCAGCTGGGTTACTGTTCGTCGTATGCAGAAGTAACAAGATTCGAAAGAAACGCGGCGCTGGCAAGTGGGTCTGGCTCTTTTACTGTTGATGAAAACACTGCAGTCCTTCTAGCAGCAGATAACGTCGATCATGATGTCTGCACTTTGGATGGGAAGAATACCTTTCATGGAATGGGTATGATTGCCGCAATAACTCCGAAGATCAAGATCCACCCTTCTATTCACAGGCGTAATGTTGGTGACAATGACATTAAGAAGATTGCAACCGTTGACATTAGGGAATATAGACACGCGAGAAGCATGTTGAGGGACATCTCATTCCGCGAACTTCCAGTACCCACTGCCACCATAAGTCGACTTAGTCTTCTCTGGCAGATATCTTCAGCAGAAAGATCAGGTCCAAGTTGGTCCGGAACAATGCAGGCAATTCACGGTGGATCAAGTGTCTCACATCCAGGTGTGGCGTCGATCACGTTCCTTCCCATCATAGATATGTCGCCAACTGACATGACCTGCATATTTTCGACATTACTATATTTGAGCAAGATAGCACGCGATCAAAAAGTCCCATGCATTATTACCTTTGATCAGCCTTTGTTCTGGAAAGCTTCCCAAATCATCAATGAACAGAGAGACCTGCAGGACATTGTTTTAATGCTGGGATCATTTCACACTCTGATGAATCTTTTGGGAGCAGTCGGTACTCTTATGAATGGTTCAGGATTGTCTGAAGTACTTCAAGAAATATACGGACCAAATGCCGTGCAACACATGATGTCTGGAAAAGCTGTTTCAAGAGCGATACGTGGTCATATGATAGTAGATGCAGCTCTTAGTACCTTACTAGTCGCAGACGTTTTCCCTCGTAATGAAGATGGAACTCCTCATGACCTCCATAAGGAAGCTTGTGACCTGCTCGACGATGTTATGACCGCCAAACAATCAGTTGAGGATGTGGAATCTTCGAATGCATTGCATTGTCTCAGATTGCTACCACTTTGGATGCGAAGAAAACTGACCTACAATCTACTTCGCAAACAAGTCAACTCTGGTTGGAATATCAGCGAATGATGAACATTGCACGTTCCTTGATAACAGCAGACAGAACCGGCTCATGGGATTTGCACTTGCAAGCTATGCTGGAGACCATCCCCATAATTGCAGCAGCCGGACATCACAATTACCTGAAATCGATATACCTGTACCTGCAGAAAATGTTAAGTTTGCCTTCTGAAAATCCAGCCGTTAACAAAATGTTCCAGGAAGGTAAGTTTGTGGTAAGAAGAAGCGACAGATTATGGGCCGGACTCGGCACAGACCTGGTGATAGAACAAGTACTAATGCGTTCCCTGAAAAGCAGAGGCGGACTGACACGCGGAAGTGGATTTACAGACATCCAAAGGACAACGTGGCTCTTTTCTATGCCTCTGTTCCACTTATAACTTAGCAATGCAGGAATACACCAGAGTTTTGTTGGAAAGTAGTGAACAGCACAAGGAAATGAAGGGAAGTAGACAAATCAGGGACAGTAATGACATGAAGAAAGTACTTGAACGTCTGAAATCCTTATCCCCATTCCATTCTACCTCGGGTCTCTGCAACATTGTAACAGGGCTAACTGCTGATCCTGGAGTTAACGTTCATCAATTGCATTCAATCGGTACGAACATTGTCGTAAAAATGATTGGGAAACAAGCCTTTACATATTCTGCCAAAAGATCTGACAAAGTGAAAACACTAGGATCTGCTTCTGCCGTTGTGATCACTGATGCTTCAGATATAGAAGTAGATCCTGCACTAGTGTTTCAGAGAATGATGACTGTTGCCACTGGCGGAGACATGAATCTTGAAGATGTCATGTGTTACGAACTGTGTGCATATCCTCCTGCATTGTTCGAATCACGAAGTATCTTGAGGAAACCCGATAAGTCTCAGCTAGCTCATGCAATAATCAAATACACTGACACTTTACGCATGGAAGAAGTTCAAGAAATTCAGTGCACAGACCAGTACGTATTGGATGGTGGATCTCTACTACATCGTGTTTCCTGGCGTCAAGATGAAACATATGACAGCATCGCCAACTCATATGCCGATTTCACTCTGAAAACATATGGAAAAGCAATCATTGTTTTTGATGGCTACAGCAGCTCTCCTACGATCAAGGACATGACCCACAGAAGACGCAGCACCAAGACAAGCAGAAATGTGAATCTCAGTCCAAGCATGAAGTTTGTTGGCCAGAAGGAACACTTCTTGGCTAATGAAAACAACAAGCAAGCATTTATTTCCCTCGTAGGTGAGATGTTGAAGAAGCACGGGTGTACTGTTCACAACGCAGATGGGGATGCTGATGTGGACATCGTTCGTGCAGCAGTTTCCTCATCAGAAAATGCAACTACAACAGTAATAGGGGAAGACACCGACTTGCTGATTCTCCTTCTGTACCATGCCAAGGACAGTGGTTTCAAGTTGTACTATCGCAGCGATATAAGACGGGGACCATCTCCTAATCCTGTGTATGATATTCTCAGCATTCAATCATTGTTAGGCAATGACATCTGCAAGTATCTCCTGTTTGTGCATGCTTTCACGGGCTGTGATAGCACATCCAGAATTTTTTCGATCGGTAAAGCCAAAGCATTCGACACACTGATGAAGGTGGCTGAACTCCGTTCAGTTGCAAATACATTCTGTTCTGATTGTTGCCAACACTCTGACATTGAAGCCGCTGGAAGAAAGGCAATGCTTCTGTTGTATGGCTGCAAAACACTTGAATCCACTAACGCACTACGTCATCGAATGTTAGTTGAAAAGGTAGCTACAGCTAAATCTTTTGTTACACCCGAACGTTTGCCACCTACCGATGCGTCCACAAAGTACCACAGCTTTCGCACATACTTTCAAATACTAATCTGGAAGTCTACAGAAGAGAAGATCGATGCAGAACAGTGGGGTTGGTATGTAAAGAATAATTCCTACTACCCTACAGCCTGCGACAAGCCACCAGCTCCAAATTATCTACTCAACATGATCCGCTGCTCCTGCAAGACGAAATGTGTTACTTCAAGATGTGGATGCAAGCGTAATGGAATGCCCTGTTCAGCCGCTTGTGGCGAGTGCCAAATCAGTGGTTGCGATAACAACCCAAGTACCGGTAATCTATCCGATGATAGTGATGAAGAGGATTAATTTCTGTATGTTTGTGACCAGGTATCACTTCTTCTGTAATGAACATAACTTGAAACTGGGAAAAAAATAATTGTTGTATTATTGATTATAAAAATCTGTAAAAAGCTATATAACATTATATTTGCGTAATAACTGGTTGTGTTGTATATTGTTGAATTATTTAAAACATTACAACTGAAAGAAAAAGCATCAAATGTATCTCTATAAATAAAAGCGTAAATTATATATATATTTTTTTTCGTAGGAAACATCCAGTCCGCCATTTTGAATTTCATTTTTGGGGGTGTTCCTGGGGTCCAATTTTGTCAGATTTTGGATATGTTATTCGGCAATGGTTCCTGAGCTGGAAACAGTTTAGAAAGCTTCTGAAGCAATTTTGCCCAGGTCTAACTATAAATTGCCTGGACTAGTAGGTCCCCTCCCTCATATGACCTCTGCTGTTACGAAGGAGGTTAAACAAGACCAGAAATACATAAAAACTTGTCGATAAAATGTTACGTTGAGAAAATGACGTTAGCCAAAATTCATTGGCTACAAATTTTAAAGCGTTGGGAATTTCCTGCCATGTTCATTGAGTCTTTTGTTTTGGAGTTGAGGGTGGGAGGGAATTACCAGAAAAAAGAAGTAGTAGTTGGACTCGGGGAGGATGGCCAAGAGAGCTGGAAGCGTCTCATTTGTCTAGAGCAGGGGTTCTCAATCGGTGGGTAATTAATTACCCATTGTATGATTATAAACTACTTCTTTACTTTTAGTTAATTTACGCGTCATTAGGGGTAACGGGGTGAGCGCCAATGCTTCAAGTGGGTAATAAAAGTAAGTGGGTTGAGAACCCCTGGTCTAGAGCAATGGTATTTGACCTGGGGGTAATTCGGCCTTTTTAGAGGGTAAAGAGTTAGCACCAGTGTTAAAAAAAAAGTTGAGTTATGGTTCCATTATAATTCTGTTATTTTTTCCTAATTTTCCTTTTCTCATATTTGCCATTTAAAAGGGGGAAGGGTAATTACGGCTTTGTTGGCTAGCTCAAGGGGTAACAGTGTGAAAAAGATACCTTAAATACCACTGGTCTAGAGAGATGCGAGTCTAAGCACAGTCTAATATAATTAGTAAGTCTTCTCATAGAATCTCAGTTCATTTATAAACCTTTATATTAAAATTAACTCGCAGCGCCCTCCCATGTGAGCTTTACAAATTGCAAATCTTATTCAACACTCAACAGTGTTAATTATAAAGTCGAGGTGGGTGGATACGAGTTTGGAATGTCTGGAAATTTTCGAATTACGGCCAGTATTTGTTACATATTGTGCTTCTTATGGTTGTAATAGCATACGGATTAGAGGGCACAAAAACAATATAACTTTTCATTAATTACCAAGAGATAAAAAGTTGTGTAGTATTGGGATCGTAAAATCGGGATTTATTAATAAATATAAAATAATTCATAATGTATAATTCATAATGTATAAATTAGGTTTAATAGATAAATTGTAAAATGGAGGAAATGGGCCTATTCTGAATTTGAACAAAAGTACGTGATATGAACCACGAAGCCAGAACAACAGGTTTCCTTTGGTTTATACTCGTATTCACGTTCAGCCAATGAGGCATAGGTTTGTTTGTAATATGATACCCACCTCTAGTCTTGCCCAGTCATGTTCTTAAAGACAAATTAGTTTTCAAATAATACCAGATCTATATAAGTAAGAGATTTAATATCAGAAAAAAGGCCAAAAGTTAGTTGAATACTGTTGGAAATTCTAAAAACTACTAAAATCATGTATTAATTTCTGTCTTTTGTTGTAGGTGCAATCATAAATAAACTGGAGATCAGGTGTAAAGCGCGAATGGAACAATGAAATCTGCTCGATGAAAAAGGTAACGCATAACCAGAGAGTGAGGGAGATGAGACAAGAAGAGTTAGACAGTCGTCGGAAGTAGTTTGTCCATCTTAAGATCGTTTTGCCTTTCCTTGTTAATTTTTCAACATTTCGGTCGGAACCCGTGGGAAGTAGGGCCTTTATTAAGATGAGTTAATAACAGAAAATTAACTTCATTTTCGACTAGGGCCAACGACAGAGAATTTTCTATCCGGTGCCCTAGGCTTCTTATTCATGTCACGCGCGAGGCTACATCGTTTTTGAAGGCCTACTTGATTTTTGGTAAAGGCTTAACCTTGTCTCTTACATTATATAACGTAAGTGTAAAGTTAAAGTAATCTGTGAACATAAGATTAAAAGTAAAAGAATTTTGGTGTTTTATAATAAAGCAATTTATATTAATGGTAAAAGGTTAAATTCTGAAGTTATTATAATAACGATAAAAACGTTAATTTACTTAGTTGTGGTTTAGTGGAAAAACCTAAAAATAATCGGAACTAAAAGATCAATGGTCGCGTTACCATCCTCTGTGTGGGTGTGCTTGTTGTCACGCGCCAACCCACGAATTGGAAGAAAAGATGAGTCGACGTAAAGTTGGATCTCAACCACAATTGCTCCGAACCCCAACCCTTTAGTAGAATATGGTAATTGTAAATAGTAAGCGTAAGTTGTATTATGTAGTAAGATTTATGGAATTTTCCCAACCCTCCTCTTAAAAAAAAATCTATGTATGTTCCGTATAATTAAAATATATTTAAATAATTCTACCTCTCACTGCCTCAAGGTTCGATACTGGAGCCCTTTCTATTTCTGTTATGTAAATAATTTTAATACCTGCTACAACGTAATCATCATCCAGCATGCAGATGACAACACTCCTGATATCTAATAACGACTACGTAATTTACGAGAAAGAACAAACGTGGAACTCGTTTGTATTACCAGTCTCTGCGTCCAGATGATGTAATGACCCGTAGGTCGGATCCCGCGTAAAGCTGCAGATCCCCTCAGTCACATCGCATGACCTTTGCTCTTACGAAGGAGGTTAAACAATCCCAAAAACAAACACACTCGTAAGCATTTATAACTTGTTAAATGAAAATGAATTATCTTTAAGTCTCTGAAGCACCTCATACATGATGATGAGAAATAAAGAAGAGGCTATAAATATAAATAAATACATAGATAACACAGTGATTAAGAAAGAGTAAATCAGATAAATATTAAGTCTGACCTTCAAAGGTTATATCGAACATATGTTAAACAAACTAAATATTTATTATGTTGCACGAATTATTAATATATATATATATATATATATATATATATATATATATATTCTACTGATTAATTATTATTATTGTTTCGCAACCTCACATCCTATGTAACATTACAGTTTAGGAAAATACGAGTCAATATACTATTTATCTATTAAACGTATTGCATAAGATATTGTCAGAATCATTTAAGGTGCTAAAATCAGTCGAGAACTCGCATACATTATAATCTAAGAACCTATTCCATTCTCAATGGGCTCGGCACGACGTTCGACAGCTCGAGACTAAAAACGCTCAAATCAGTTACACACGCAAAGATACAAAGGTATCACCCCAAATTTAGGGATCCAGCATTACCTTTCTCTCTCAGAGGGGGACCAATGTCTCCATTTACCTAGCTCGCAAAGCGCGTTTCCCTTCCTCTCTGCTTCTCGTTAATTCTTGCGCCACACTTATACTTTTATGTGTCATAGCTAGTAATAGTTACATAATTAATGTGAAAAGATGCCTCAGCATCGAACCGGTAATATCTGAAGCATTATTTAAAGGGACGAGAAGTGGAACCCCTATCGGCGTTCCCTCCATCTCCACCCTAACCACCACCACCACCATCTACCCCCATCCCCCGCAAGCCTGCTCCTCCATCGATACAGGTGCAATGGGATCGTCTGCTGAAAATCTTGTTCTTGTAGAAAATTCTTTGTTATGTTTTATATTTGACGAAGTAGATCATATTAGGTCAGACCTTCTCGTATCTGTTTGTCATGATTTCTAGGATTCGGAAGAAATAGAACATGCGAGGGGACAATTAAACACGCTGTTCAGCGCTACCCTCCCAACTTGTAGAGGTAATTATAGAAATGAGAATATCCTAAAAGACATTATAAATAAAGTATCGACCATCCGCGATAATGAGAACAATATTACCCTCGACGTTACTAATTTCCATAGAATATCGGTAATCTCTATGGGTGATGTAGACGTTTCGGTGCTCCTCAAACATTACAATGAAATACAAAAGTCGTTAGTTAAACTGAAACACCAACACGTGGTGTCAAATCAGAAAAATGCGATTTCGCTAGAACAATTCCGGTCAGAGTTAGATGCGTTAAAAGAAACGCTCCTCCCAAAGCCCAGTTACTCGGAAGTTGTTCTGCAAGTCAGAACCCCAAGAAACGCATTGGGCAGCGAGGGAAACGAAATCCCCTCCCCTAACTCCCCCGTGAATGTGGGGTAGAAAAGCAGTATGCAGGGGAAGCGGTCAACCTCCCTCCTGTTCAGGAAAGGACTCCTGATCCCGATTTCACAATGAGGAATAAGGACTGTCCGATGCCAAGAGACGAGGCATCACTGCCCTCTTCCTTACCTTCCACTAAAGGTGAGAGGCGATCGATTACTCAAACGCCTCGCTCGGCGTCCAGTTCCCCCCTCCCCCTCCCACCGAAGAAGGAGGGGCACGCGTGTCCATCAGGATGTAAATACCGCTAACAGACCCTCACCAAGCCACAGAGTAGGGGAGGGCCTCCTATCCCTCCAAGGTTGTGCCACCCATCCCCCAGGCAGGCAGGCGAACCCTGCATCAGGGAGATTGAGGGAAGAGGACGGGTGGGTCATAGTTAACAGGCTCTCTCCACGGAGGGTTCCTCAACCTGTCAGCGCGGCAAGGCCACTGGTGAGGAATTTCACCTTCTTTGTGTCGCGAATTCAGTTCTCGAACGAGGGAAGCGATATTCGACACTTAATGGAAGAGGTCTGTGGTGAACACAGTATATTGTTAGTTAATAAACTAAACACAAAATCTCCGTATTATAACTCATTTAAAGTAATAGTTAAAGGTGTAAATTCGCATTTCAACCCGTACAATACGAGTCAGTGGCCAGAAGGTATTGTTGTTAAGGAGTTTATTCACTTTTCCAGAGGATTTGATAACAGGCAAAATAATAATAACAATAATAATAATAATAATAATAATAATAATAATAAATAAATAATAATAATTATAATAATAGGCGCCTTAATGGTAATGCCTGAAATTTGTACTGTGTATAATAATATTCAGATTAATAAGTTTTCTATCAGTCATGGAGGATAACTTGTTGAAAATAGTCTCATATAACGTAAGGTCAGTGAGGAATTCAATTGTAGATGTTCATAAAATCTGTGACAGTGCAGATTTGATACTCCTGCAAGAGCACTGGCTACCTAAGCAAGAGCTAAAACTCCTCTCTACCATCCATGATGACTTTACGTACCATGCGTCATCAGCAGTAGACTTGTCAGATGAATTAATGTACGATCGGCCTTTTGGTGGTGTTGCTTTCTTAATAAGGAAAAATTTGTCAAAACAAAATTTTTAACAAGCGATAATGTAAGGTTATTAGGCATTGAATTACAAGTGAACAATGATTGCATATTAATTATAAACTGCTATTTGCCATACAACAACGGCAGTAATCTAGATGAATACATTGATTTGCTGTATAAAATTAAGTCATTATCAGATAACCCCAAATATTCTCACTGTAGTGTATAATAATGGGGAACTTTAACGCGCATGTGAACTCGGAATTCTTTGTAGAATTGGGTAACATGTGCGAGTCAGCCAAATTAAGTATAAGTGATGTAGATGTATTAGGGGTAACCAGGGGTAATTTTACATACGTTAGTGATATGAGTGGTACCACCAGGTGGATTGATCATTGTCTCACTAGTAATAATCTGAAGGATCAAATTGTTAGAGTTCATATTCTGCATGATTTCCTCCTTTCTGATCATATACCATTAGAACTATTAATGGTACTTGTGGGTTATCTGTCGCCACTTTTTAATATTTTTTTATTTATTTATTTTTATATATTAAGAGAAGAGGATTCTTTATACTGTACGGCATTGACGATTGGTTAGGTTAAGTCGTGCTAGTTTGGTTAAATAAAAAACTTTAATATTTTTTTATTTAGTTATTTTTATATATTAAGAGAAGAGGATTCTTTATACTGTACGGCATTGACGATTGGTTAGGTTAAGTCGTGCTAGTTTGGTTAAATAAAACGGTATTTAACCAAACTAGCACGACTTAACCTAACCAATCGTCAATGCCGTACAGTATAAAGAATCCTCTTCTCTTAATATATAAAAATAAATAAATAAAAAAAATATTAAAAAGTGGCGACAGATAACCCACAAGTACCCTATTAATTAATTTTACCAATTTATGCGCAACACGACATAGCAAGAATTCAATAGGTAAGAATAATCGCGTCGATTGGTCTAATGTTAATATGCAACAGAGAATAGAATACAAAGACAGACCAGGTCACCTCTTTAATAATTTAGAAATTTTGCATCTTGCCTGTAATAATCCTTGCTCAAATGATTCTCACTGTAAACTCATAGATAGGTATTATAGTAAGATAGTATCCCTGTTAAGAGAAACAGGAAGCCCCCTGATTAAGTCTTACAACTAGCATACTAAGATTATTCCTGGATGGAATGATTTTATTACCCCCCTGAAGAGGGAATCGAAAGACGCCTATGATTTGTGGTGCATTCATGGTAGACCCAGATTAGGACCAGTATACATGAATATGTGTAGAAGTAGGGGTCAGCATAAGGCGGCTATAAGGTGATGTAAACAGGAAGAAGAGTTTATTCGAGCATCAAAAGCCTGTGAAGCTCGCATAAATAATGATAATAAATTTTGGAAATTTGTTGAAAATCAAACGGGTGTCAAAAGTGTCCTCCCTCCAACAATCGATGGGGTGTCGGGGGAGGATGAAATTGCAAAGCTGTTGAAAAACCACTACTCTAACATTCTTAACAGTGTGAGTAGGGATAATCTTGAGATAGATTACAGCGAAACGACTGTGGGAGGGACAAGGGAAAATACTTTGATATCAGTTCCTGAAGTAAAGAGGTTAATTAAAGAGTTAAAGACTGGTTCTGCGTCAGGGGTAGATGACCTCTCGAATGAGCACTTAAAATATGCCAATGACGCAGTATGTCTGCATATATCATTGCTTTTATCAGCCATGTTTGCTCATAGCCATATCCCTACAGAGTTCATGAGGGTATATAATAAATTATATATCTTGCCCTGGTCAAAAATAAGTATGGAGACATTCTGTCCAGCAATAATTACAGGCCTATTGTTGTCAATTCCTGCTTCTCGAAACTACTAGAAAAACTCTTGTTACTCCGATTAAATGATTACCTATGGACATCTAATCAGTTTGGTTTTGAAAGGTCCCACTCAACTGACCTGTGTATCTATGTACTTAAAGAAACAATTTCTAATTATATTGACAGCAATTCATCTATTTATAGCTGTTTCTTAGATATAAGTAAGGCATATGATAGAGTGAACCACAATATTTTATTTAAAAAATTAGAAGACAGGAAGGTTCCCATGTACATATTAAATTTATTGAAATTTTGGTATTTCCACCATTCTTTTACCGTTAGGTGGGGCAATGTACTATCCGAATGTCTTGGCTCCTCTTGCGGGGTGAGGCAAGGCTCCTTGCTCTGCTCTCCCCTATGCTGTTTAATGTGTATATTGACGGATTAATTGCTTCACTTAATGAGGCAACAGTGGGAGGTTGTATAGATAACACAAGGATAAATAACTTAGTTTATGCCGATGATATGGTGTTAATAAGTCCCTCTGTTAAAGGTCTGGATTGGCTAATAAAAGTCTGCGAAGTGTATTCGCAGAAACATGATATTCTTTTTAATGTTACAAAAACTAAGGTTATGCAATTTCATCCTAAAAGCTATAATCAGCAAGCTGATATTAGGTTTAAAATGAAAGGTGAAGTAATTGAGGAAGTACAAGAGTTTAAAGAGTTTAAGTATTGGGTCAAACTATTACCAGCTCCTTGAGTGATGACTCGGATATACGAAAACAATCTCGAAGCCTTTGTGCTAAAGCGAATATGACTAAAAGGAACTTTCAGTTCTGTACAAGTGAAGCTATAAACACTCTTTCGTACTTTCTGCAGTAATATATACGGACAGCAACTCCGGGTGAATTATAAAAAAAGTTCTGGCAGAACTCTAAATTTGCTGTACAACAGGTCTTTTAGACTCTTACATAAATTACCCCTGAGATGCTCAGCTTCGCAAATGTTTGCTACCCGGAATGTCCCGAGCTTCCCGGAGGTAACAAGACGTGTTCAATACAGTCTGATGCAAAGAATTAAAAAATCAACCAACCCGATTATCCAAGCTATCCATGAGTCGTGCCGTTTATCTTCTAAGGCCAAAGCTATGGACTTCTTGGTACTAAAGCGTCTGTCTGTAGCTCCACTTAACTTTGGCATTACTGTATTATTTCTAATCAATTGTATATATTTTTATCCTTAGTATGTGAATTGTCATTGTATTAATAATATTTGTCATATGGACTATAGTCTGCCAATAAACCTTTTCATTTTCATATCAACTCTACATTTATTCACACATTTACTAATTACATCTTTCCATCTTTTACACTCTCTTCTTCTATTTCGCAGACCTGTCTTTTCGCACTCACTATTATGTACTTTTTTCACACTTCTTTAACTATTCATTCTCTCCACCTCATCCATACCTAAGTAGCACTGAGAACACACGAGCCTTTTTCACAGATCCCTAAAATTTCTTAACCTTAATGTCTTAAACAAACTGAATATCTGCTCGCGTATTCATAAAATATTGTATAAGGAAGCTCCTGCGTTAATTATGGAAATCATATTGAACAACCAAGTAAACAATTCAGTGAACCTAACACATGATAACTTTTGCTTTCAGAAACTTAAGTTCAACTTGACACTTGAAATATTAAACTTTTCTTTTTCTGGAAGTCGGGGAACGAGTGTGGAAATTTTATATTTTCGCTGAACATTTTTCCGCACTGTAAATTCAAGAAAGTTATTTTTAAATACCAGTTGTGCATTATACCAGTAAATTATTTTGCCATACAAATCCATATATATATATATATATATATATATAGAGAGAGAGAGAGAGAGATACATAAATATTTCCTACTTCGGATTTTATTTTTAAACACTTTCTCAAGTTCATATCGAAGGTCATCACAAAAGCTCAACCTTGGAATAATTTCATATGTTCGCACCAACTCCTACATTGATTGCTCCGGAAGGCCTTGAGTTTATCTTAGAGCGCTTTACGTAAACTACGTCAGAATTCAGCATTCTTAAGCAGAAAGTATTTTTCTGACGGAGATTTCTGTGCACCTGCGTTCAGATACCAAACCTGCGGCTTGTTCTTACCATCAGAGTTGGACTTCCTGTATTTACTCCTATAAGATAACAACCGCTCGAAAACGCTGATGAAGTTGTTCTTACACCGCATCAGTTTCGAGCGTGAGAAGCCTTAACAACATTTTAACGGTTTTTCATTCCTCGGGCCATTAACGAGTGAAGCTTCAAAGATAGTTTTCAAGCACCATTGCATAAACATCTTTGCTTATAGGCTCTCGCGCCCTAAGCCTATACCAGTGATGGGCAACCTAGGCTAGTGAGTGGGCCCCATGAGTGGCCTTCCTTCATCTCAGTGGGCCGCAACATTAAAAATGTGCATGTGCGCTAAACATGGCTCCACGAATATGCTTAAATACATTTAATACAGCTCGAAAATTTCATAAAGAGTTAGAGAAAATTATTACTTATATATTAATTGAATTGTGATCAACTTCAAATAGTAAAGCAAAAATAAAATAAATTCCAAAATTTTCATTCCTGTGGATAATGAATGGTTAGTAAAACGTCTCTTGGGCCGCACTCAGAAACCTGAAGGGCCGCAGGTTGCCCACCACTGGCCTATACAGCGCCGACTCTTCCATTACGCAGATCACGCAGTATGCGTGCGGCCCCGCGAGACGGGAGAGCCCCCAAGCGAGCGGTATAAAAAAATTAATTAATGAATGATTGACAGAAATAAAAAAAAAGGGCCAAATTTTGATATTTTAAAACTCTTCCAGCGCCATTAATTTTATTTCCATATAAAATCCAGCAATTTTTGTTATTGTTAAAATCATAAAAATTAAAATATAAACAAACGCCCAATGTGTGCCATCAGATTTGCCATCTCAGAAGATGACTGCACTGGAATTGCTGACTTACATACACGATAGAGTTATATCCAAACCTATGGATTGTTCTCAGAATTGCAGTGACCAGTGACCGTAGCCACAGCTGAAAGGAGCTTCTCCAAGTTGAAGCTAATTGAAACGTAGCTCACGTCAACACTGGCACAAGAACGTCTGAGTGGGCTTGCCATCATGAGCATCAATCGGGAGGTAGACCGGAAGCTGTCCTATGATGATATTATTGATGAATTTGCAATAAAAAAAGCCAGGAGAGAAAGATATACGAGTATATCACATACATTCAAAACCTACCTAAATAAACTTATTAAATTTTTCTATATTTAATTCTATATTTAATTGTATATAAACCATTTTCTTGTGCGGCGATATATATATATATATATATATATATTAGGGTGGTCCAAATCCATAGGGGGAAATTTCAAAATTGTCTTAGATAGTCTCCACAAGTGTGGTTTTTGTCCATTTAGTGTCCACATGGTCTGTGCAAAATTGCAGCGTGATTGGTGAATATTTAGAGGTCGCCCCACTCTGAATATATATATTATATAATGTACTTTTTCTTCCGTAGGTCCGATGGCTCAAACTCGATCAATTCCAAAAGTTTGGCTTCTAGGGATGGCAACTGGAACTTTATCCACGTCAAGGCTCCCTACATGCCTTGACGCCCTCCTCTTGGGGCAATACCACCACATCAATCAAAAGCAAACCACCTCCGACAGTCTGAACCAGGCATGCCAGAGGGTGATTGAAGTCTGGACCCGAGCGCGGATCCCAACTCAACGGATCGACTCCTGTGTCCGTAAGCTTTCAAAGCTTTTAGACCGCTACAAAACACTCAAGAAGCACAGGACCAGGCAACGTGCCAGCGATAGAATGAATGAAGACATCTTCAAAGCGGACATCCAGGAACTGTTTGACATCGCAACCAGTGATGCCATAAGCACAATCGTCAACGTTGAGGACCGAAATTTCCTGTCCATGCAGCGCAAGGACGTCAATTCTTGCAGCATGGCTGGCATTGATAAGGAAACGACTACACAAGAGGACAGAAAGCGATCCAGAATGGAGAAGGAAGCCAAGAGGAAGGCAAGGCATGAAGCAACACAGAAAGATTTGGAAGAAGCAGGAGTGTCATCAATTGATCTTTCCTCTTCTTCTTCCCTTTTTTCGCAAGACGACGACGACTATAGACCATCGGTTCCGATTCCTTCTTCGTCTGAAGCTCCGGCACCAAAGCGTCCCAAGAACAAGGTTACGAACATTTTCCAATCTCCAGAAGTCATTGGAGCAATGGATCGCACCAATCTTTCTGACCGGAATGCTGTTTTCGTAACTGGAGCTGTATTACAGGCCGCGGGGCATGATCTGTCTGGGATGACGTGCTCTCGGAGCTCTATTCATCGCTACAGAGAAAGTGGGCGAGAACAGGCAGCTCGAGAAGACCTAGAATCATTCTCTCTAGAAGACCCTGTCCTTCTCCATTGGGACGGAAAGCTTCTCCCCGGCATTGAAGGGAAGAAGACGAATGTGCATCGGATAGCAATCCTTATAACATTCAATGGACAGGAGAAGCTGCTTGGTGTCCCAAAGATGAAACAAGGAACTGGAGAAGCACAGGCCCAGGCATGCCTTCAAACTATGAAATTATGGAACGTGGAACAGCATGTGAGAGGTCTCGTCTTCGATACCACTGCGTCAAACACGGGTTTACATCGCGGAGCCTGTGTCAGGATTGAAGAAGCATTGGGTCACGAGCTAGTTTGGATCGGTTGTCGACATCATATACTTGAAGTCGTACTTGCTGATGTCTTTGCCTCAATATTTGGCTCAACAGGAAGTCCTGAAACAGGCCTTTTTAAGCGATTTCAAAAGGAATGGCCATCTCTCTCCCACGAAGCATTTGTCTCAGCATCGGACAGCTTGTTCGAGAACCCTCAACTCCAAGAGATGAGAAAAGAGATGCTCACTTACTTACCTAACGCTCTTCAGGCAAGCCAACCTCGTGACGACTACAAGGAGTTCCTTGAACTATCTTTGCTCTTCCTGGGGGGAAAGACTGGTGGTCAACTCTTTATCCGAGCTCCGGGTCCCATGCACCACGCGAGATGGATGGCGAAGGCGATTTATGCGCTCAAAATCTACCTCTTTCACTATCAATTCAAGCTCACAGCACGCGAAGAACGAAACGTGACTCAGCTGGCTTTATTTGTCAGTCTGATTTACGTCAAGTACTGGCATGAAGCGCCAATGGGGACACAAGCTCCTCTCAATGATCTCAAAATGCTGCATCTTCTGGAAAAATATCCACACGGAGGAGCTGCACAAGCGGCGAAGACAGCTCTAAGACGCCACCTGTGGTACTTGTCGGAGCATCTGATTGGACTGGCCTTCTTCGATAATAGGATCGATCCTGATACCAAAAGGAGAATGGTTCAACACCTCCAACATCCCCAAAAGAATGGCTGCCCCCGACGAATCGACATGGCGGAAGCTGGTGTTGAAAATGATGTGGCATCCTTCGTCACGAAAAGGACATTGACCCTCTTTGATGCCTTGAAAGTTGGAGGTAAGGAGGAAGCGCGCCAGTTACTTCAAAAAGATCCACGGGAATGGCCAAATGACAAGAACTACAGGGAACTTAGAGATCGCGCCTTAAAGATGAAAGTCGTCAATGATGCTGCCGAGCGAGGTATTGCTCTCGCACAACGCTACAATGACACTTTGACACGAAACGAGGACCAGAAGCAGTACCTCCTACAACTCGTAGCCGCCCACCGAAAACAGATACCAATACCATCCAAGGCGACTCTGATGCAGAAGAAATAATGAAGATACACCCATTATCATGTCCTATTGTCTTACTGTTTTCTTTCATATTCTTTGAGAACCAAAAAAAAATTTAGTTATTCAGTTGTCTATATATTTTCCCAAATTTTCAAAAAGGGGGCACGTGGGGCGACCCCTAAATATTAACCGAATAACGTCAAACTTTGCAGAAATACTGTTCACACCATGAGGCATAAAACCAGCCTTGTGGAGAGAACTTAGTCGATGCTTTAACTTTTTGGACCACCCTAATATATATATATATATATATATATATATATATATATATATATATATATATATATATATATATATATATATATGAAATTATTTCCCGGGCTTTTTAGGCATTGCTAATGTACTTAAACTTTTGGATATTAATGTAGTATTTTCATATAACAATATTGTGAAAAATATCATAGTAAAAAATAGCCCTACCAATAATTCAGGCATTATCTATAAAATTGGTTGTAAACAATATGATTCCTTTTACATAGGTCAGACGGGAAAGGATTTGCACACACGTATAAAACAGCATCAATATTCCGTTAGAACAGGACAGTTGTCCAGTGCCCTTTTTGTCCATTTGTCAGAGTTAGCCCACTGTATTGATTGGAATAATGCTTCAGTTTTATTCCATTCAAGCAACATTGTTAATAGAAATATTCTTGAGTCTGCCATTATCCAACTTTCAAATAACTTCAACATAAGCAAAGGTCTTTTTCAACTCGATCCTGTTATTTTGAATTCCTTTAAAACAGATTTAGATAAGAAGGGTAAAACATTAAATCTTTGGTAAACTTGTCTTCTACTTTATTAACTTTTAATTTGCATTTTATTTTTTTATATATATCGAAACCTGACCATAGGCAGCAGTGTGTTAAAACCCGGGCAGAGTTCCAGTATAAATTTGTATTTTTATAATCCATTTGATCTTGTGCTAAAAATCGATATTTTTCCTTACAAATCTGTACGCCTCACTGGTAATCCTTTAAGGTTTTAATTTTTAATTTTTTATTTTTACTTCTCTGTTTATTGTATATATATGTATGTATGTATGTATGTATGTATTTGTATATATAGATATGTATGTATATATATGTATATATATATATATGTGTGTGTGTATGTATGTTATTTATTTTGACCAGTGACCGTAGCCACAGCTGAAAGGAGCTTCTCCAAGTTGAAGCTAATTGAAACGTAGCTCACGTCAACACTGGCACAAGAACGTCTGAGTGGGCTTGCCATCATGAGCATCAATCGGGAGGTAGACCGGAAGCTGTCCTATGATGATATTATTGATGAATTTGCAATAAAAAAAGCCAGGAGAGAAAGATATACGAGTATATCACATACATTCAAAACCTACCTAAATAAACTTATTAAATTTTTCTATATTTAATTCTATATTTAATTGTATATAAACCATTTTCTTGTGCGGCGATATATATATATATATATATATATATATATATATATATATATATATATATATATGAAATTATTTCCCGGGCTTTTTAGGCATTGCTAATGTACTTAAACTTTTGGATATTAATGTAGTATTTTCATATAACAATATTGTGAAAAATATCATAGTAAAAAATAGCCCTACCAATAATTCAGGCATTATCTATAAAATTGGTTGTAAACAATGTGATTCCTTTTACATAGGTCAGACGGGAAAGGATTTGCACACACGTATAAAACAGCATCAATATTCCGTTAGAACAGGACAGTTGTCCAGTGCCCTTTTTGTCCATTTGTCAGAGTTAGCCCACTGTATTGATTGGAATAATGCTTCAGTTTTATTCCATTCAAGCAACATTGTTAATAGAAATATTCTTGAGTCTGCCATTATCCAACTTTCAAATAACTTCAACATAAGCAAAGGTCTTTTTCAACTCGATCCTGTTATTTTGAATTCCTTTAAAACAGATTTAGATAAGAAGGGTAAAACATTAAATCTTTGGTAAACTTGTCTTCTACTTTATTAACTTTTAATTTGCATTTTATTTTTTTATATATATCGAAACCTGACCATAGGCAGCAGTGTGTTAAAACCCGGGCAGAGTTCCAGTATAAATTTGTATTTTTATAATCCATTTGATCTTGTGCTAAAAATCGATATTTTTCCTTACAAATCTGTACGCCTCACTGGTAATCCTTTAAGGTTTTAATTTTTAATTTTTTATTTTTACTTCTCTGTTTATTGTATATATATGTATGTATGTATGTATGTATGTATTTGTATATATAGATATGTATGTATATATATGTATATTATATATGTGTGTGTGTATGTATGTTATTTATTTTTTTTATTTTTTTTATTTTTATTTTTTTTCTGTAACCTATATATAGGCTGTAACCTTTTTATGAACTTCAGTGTTCCTGAGGATGTCATTAGACGAAAGCGCTTGAGCACCATTTTGTGTTTCCTTTCCTTCGTGGTTTTATTCATCATATATATATATATATATATATATATATAGTGGATCTAGTTTTAGCCGTTTAAGGTGATAATGATTTAATTGTATGCTAGTGATTAATTGATGCAATGACTGATTGCTTATTAATGAGAGGCTGGGTATAATTTATGATGTAAAGTATCACCAATTGAAAGTGGCTAAGGCGTAGGCCTACTATAATAATACCGAGTGATTCGAATTGCTTCGGGATCACCAGTTCAGATTACTCCTGAACAAATTAATGTTAAGGTTATATAAGACACCTTATAGTTTTGTAGTTTATTATAAAAATAAATACGTTAATTGTCACAGTGATTTACCAGAGAATTGACAGTGATTATGGCTAGCCTTTACGTTATGCTGATGACATGGAACTTAGCTAATAAGATGAATGGTTAATAGCTTAAATTGACATGTAATACATTCATTGATGATATGAAAACGGCATGCAAAATGGTACATTGGATGGACCTAGTAAATGATATAAATAATGTACGTGCGTTTAGTACAGTGGATGGAATACGTGACACTCTAATTAAGTAGGCTAAATAATTGCATGGATGAACATAGAACAACTGAATGGGCCTAATAATAATGGATTGATGACGCGCGTTTATGGATAGGCCTAATGATAGCTGAGAAAAATATGCTCATTTACATAAAGGTAATTATATAATGCTAAATTGGTACACCTTAGATGGATTATAGAAACAAGATGTTGTTACCTAATGATAATTTGAAGGGATGTACACTGTAAATGAATTAGGCCTGCAGTAAGAGAAATTAAGTTATCACATAAACATATAAATGAACACAATAATAAACAATGATACGCGAAATTACGGTTTTCGGAAGGACACTTGAATTAGGTAATAGGAATTCAGAAATAGGCCTACTGCATTTAACGAGAGTTAGTCGGAACGCTTAATTACACTTCGGGGGTATAGTCTACCGTTCGGCGGTAGGCTAATGTAGGCTTCGCGAAAGTACTTAGAAAAGGATGCACTTATCTTACCGGGACGATGGAAAACTCTGTTGAAGGAGGGTTGAAGAGGATACAATTACCGTAGGCTCGAGTTGTTGTTAACTGTTAAGCCTCTCAAAATGATGGAGATGTTTGATGTATCCTGCGTAGAACGTAGGCCTGAGGTGATGTTACTTCTCGAGGTGCAGGACGGCCTATAAATGATCTTGCAGACGCAGGCCAGGGGGTTATTGCCTCTTGAGATGCCGGATGACCTGAAGATGATCGGGCCTACTAGATTCTTGTTGACGGCAGTTTTCAGGAAGCGGTGAAAGCTGACCAGAGGTGAAGTGCTTGGAGTTTGTAGCTTCACTGCCGACTGCCGAGACACGTGATGTACCTTGAGGATGTCTTCTCGTAGCGTTGAGCTTTGCCGGTGGTCCTCGAGGATGTTTGATAACCGGTTGAGGGGTTATTAGGAGACCAAGGGAAACGCCTGTTGCAGTTGTGGTTTGCAAGTGATGCTTCGTTTCTTGAATGGGAATGTTGAAGTGAGCCTTGGTCTTGAGCCAGCTAAAGCTGATGCTGCGTGACGGAGTGTAGAGTAGTCTTATGAAATGGACGCACGAAAGAAGTTTGTTTTTTCTGTTTAAGGTGCTTCAACCCTGCTGGATTATTGACACCATCGAAAGAAGTGGGGTCGAGTACCAGTGAACTGCGCCTTATATAACCTTGGGAAACTTCGAATCCCTCAGTTCGAGGCTAGCGTCATTGCTTGAAACCGTCTTGAGTTTTCTTTGTTCCTCGACACCACGTGTGTTTTAAGAATGTTTGAAAAGTGGCGGTGAAACGAATTCCTATGGCTGTTCTTTGTGTTTTCTATCTGTAGTTGTCTGTTCCGCTACAAGTAGTTCCCTCTCAGAGACGAAGGAACGATGATAAAAGGATCACCATTTCGGGACGAAACTGAAGCGGCCGCTCCGAGTACGGACACCAGTTCTTGTGTTTGGCGGTGCTTCGTTGGCGGGAGGGCGCGAGGCATCTTCCTGGGTTGGGAAAATGGGTAGAGTTGGGTCTGCTGTAGTAGGTTGTGGGGGAACTCTTGGGTGTTCCGCACAAGATGAGGAGGGAGAACGAGCAAATGAAAAATGAGGTACCTCACAGGAATCGAACCCGGGATCATCCAATTGCCGGTCGGATATGTTAACCACTACACCAAGGACCCCGATTAGTCAGGAGAATTACGAGTACTGACTAATCGGGGTCCTTGGTGTAGTGGTTAACATATCCGACATATATATATTGTGTGTGTGTGTGTCAGCTCAAAATTGATAATGATCGATTTGGAATCAAAATGAATTGCATCTTGGAAGGTTTCAGTTGTATTTTATTTCTAATTTATGGGCAAAGAATTAAATTTGCACAAATTAATTGTAAGTATAAAGACATATAAACGTTCCTACGCCAGCCAAAATTGATTTTGAGTTTTGAGTTAATAACATGTTCTGGTAACCATGAAATAACTGAAATTCCATATGACATCAAGATTTTTTTGTGGTGAATGTTGCAAAGTTATTGATTTTTGAAAATTTCTTTTTCAAATATCTTTAATGAGAGTAGTAATAATTTTTACAATAGGGGGCCTATTCCCCCTATGTCCCCCCCTTATGTACGCCACTGGTCGAAACCACCATGGCCGAGACCGAGACCGGAAAAAAGGTCTCGGGACCGGTCTCGAGTCCTACATCACTGGCATGCAGTTGTGCGCGACAATACTGTAGTCGTAATATTACTAAAGCTGTTCGCATTCCCAAAATTAATCCTGTTGCCTATGCGAATCATACTTCAGCATTTGCAGGTAATGAAGTCCTTCTTAGTTAGAAGTCTGTTTCAGATATACAGGGTATTCTTTGTAAAGTTGCACTTTTTACCGTTTGACCGACGCTTTTGGCAACGAAAGAACTGTGTATTTTTATCAAAGGAACACACTTTCCCACACTTAGAGCACTTTTTAATAAACAGTAGCAGTTTGTGACTCTGGCTAAATTTAACACAATCCTCTGTAACTAGTTTAAGCTAGTTAAAACACATATTAATTATTTAAAGTGCTCTAACATGTTTGTTTTTTATTTCTTCAAAAAAAGAAAGTTATTTTTGAAATCAATGACCAAAACTACATTAGTATACCAATTTTCATTAAAATTCGCTGCTAGCCTCCAAACGGAAAAGACTCAAAAAAACTGCAGTTGTTACATATGCCTAATGCTAGTCCTACATGTACATAACTTATGGCGATGAAGCAACTGCGGAGCAAGTGTAGTTTACGTCCTCCTGACGCAAAAGGGGACACAAACTACACTAGGTCAAAGTTGGGGAACGTAAACTACACTAGGATCTTTCGGAGACTTTTTAAGTTTTAACGTTTTATTTGATTAGGTATACGCGGACAAAGTTGGGGAACGCAAACTACACTAGGATAATGTAGGGGAACGTAAACTACACTAGGCACCACAGGGGGACATAAACTACACTTACTCTACAACTGCTTTTGTTTCACGAGATCAAGAACCTTGGAAAAAGAAGCCAAAGGTCGACTTATGGAGCTACTTCGATGAGGTTGGTACGTCTTCACAATCATATGTACCTCCACCTATCAAAAGTAGCCAACAAAGTTGTCCAAAAGAATTAGACAGCTATTTAAAGGAGCCACGAGTCAGTCGCGACACGAACCCTCTTGATTGGCGGCGCCATAATGGCGAAAGATTCCCGAAACTATTAGAACTTGCTAGCAAATGCCACCCACAAGCGTGCGGAGCAGAGCATTTTTTAAGCTTTTCCCACTGGGCGACAAAGGCAGATCGGGAAGTGGGGGTGGTGGGGATTAAGGCAGGGGTGTGCTGTCAATTTCTTAACAACCGGTTCTGATATAGATAGGGGTGTAAATCGGCGAGCGCCAATGGCGCGAGTCATTAAGCTAGGGGTTCTGGGGTGAGTGGTAGCCAACGCATTTTAGCTTTTCCAAACAGCATTTTGTAACATTTTGGCAGAAATTATTTAACATATTCTTTATACTCACTAATGACATAATTATCGAAAAATAAACTAATTTTTTGTCAAAAAATAAATAAATATTGAAACGACCACTGCTTGTGATACTACCTATATTTTTCTATAAAATCCTGAAAAAATTTAAAAAAAATTTAGATATAAATAAATTTCTACTGACTGTTAAATGTTTGTTAAAAACAAACAAACGGTTCGGTGATCCAATCAAAATTTAACAACCGGTTCGGGCGAACCGGACCGAACCGGTCCCAGCACACCCTTGGATTAAGGATACTATGGATCCGGATGTTCCCTAATCAGGCCACCATCCCCGTGTGGTCTGAAATAACACTAGCATTATCTATATATAAATACTAGTACAGTTCCCGTCGCTTCGCTGACGGTTAGACAGGCTAAACTACAGAAAAGAACGCAGCCGTGAAAATTTTGAGCTTCACATTGTGTCAACATTTCTGAATCTGGTATCTCCCAAAACCTTCTCACCCCCATTCATGCAACTTGGGGGCTAACCCCCTCCCCCATTACCCCCACCCCTCCCCATTACCCCACCCATCCCCCATTACCCCCACCCTTCCCCCATTACTGCCCGGGATAAATTTCACAAACAGACAAACAGACAGGCTAAACTACAGAAAAGAACACAGTCATGAAAATCTTGAGCTTCACATTGCCGCCCGTAATACAATTTCTGAATTTTTTTCTCACAATTTTTGAAAGTGTGACGGACGGACGGCTCTCTTATTATAGTATAGATTCAATGTGAATTTCATATTTACATTTAGGATAAACAGTTCTAATTGTGGCATACGTGCATGTATTATATATATTTATATGGCTTCCAAGACAATGCTCCCAAGACAATTCTATTTTTACAAATTTTGAAAATTCCCTGTCGCCCAGTACCCTAAAATTTCATTTACTGGGCGACAAATTTTCTTCACTGGGTGACATTCATGTCGCCCACTCACTAGGTTAAAAAATGCTCTGGTACGGAGTGAACAGCTGTTCAGTTCTGAGAAAAATGTAATTGCCGACGCGCGAGCGTAATCGTTTAGCTCCTGATGCTGCTGAACGACTAATTTTTCTACAAGATAATCTACTTGCCTTAAATTTCAATTATTATGTTTTGTTTTTGCAGTAATTATTATTATTTTTTCTGTAACGTTATTTATTACTTATTAGTGTTACTCTACAAAGTTGAATTTGTTTGTAATTATTCTTTGAAATAAAAACACACATTTTAAGTTCCATTTCCTAAATCACGTTATTTACCCAATTATTAAATATTCGGTATTCGGTTAAAAACATACATATAAAAACTACTTGGCCGAATACTCAATATTTGGTACATTCCTAATATATATAATATATATATACTGTATGGGATGAATTTCAGAATTAAACACGTGAAATAAATAAACGATGCGCACCCACAAGGAAAAATGAAAAGCTATTCCAAGGCCTTTAGTGCATTCCACGACGAGGCGATGGAATAGCTTTTCATTTTTCTTTTAACCCTTAACCGGTTTAAGTATATATATATATATATATATATATATATATATATATATAGAGAGAGAGAGAGAGAGAGAGAGAGAGAGAGAGAGAGAGAGAGAGTTTATAAAGGTTACATAGGGATTCCTACTTTGGTTTGTTGAAATAGAGAGCTGTTCTTCATGAAACTGATTTTGACCTTTCTAGCAAAACCATGTATACTAACTCGTATGGAATATTTCAAGGTCATATCGCTCGACGTAATCTTAATCTTTAGCACTGCCATTTTAACAATGTTAGTGTCTCGTTTTTTCAGGAAGACGCTTTTATTCCGTTTTTTCAATACTTCGCCGGTTTCCACAAAATCTCGTTAAGATGAAGGAAATGTGTAATTGCTTCTTGGGAAGAAAGAATATTAAATATATAATAATTATAGTTCCAAAACTGACTTTAGGTTACATTCATTTGAAATTAGGCCAACAGGATTAATTGAAGAAGATCGTGCGTTTGGCAGCGTTCACGGATGGACTGCATGACCCAGCACATGATATGCATAAAAAATACTAAACTTATTATAAGGCAAATCGAAATTACAGTGTGTGTGTGTGTGTATATATATATATATATATATATATATATGATCATCCATGCAATTATAGTTTAAGTAGAAGTATGAAGAGGTAAACGTACTCGTATATATATTACACACACACACACACGGTGTTTTGCATTTCTGGAGACAGCTTTTACGTCAGATAATCTGTTCCCCAATAAATGTATCGGTAGACGTGGGCCTGTGGAGTGGCCTCCCAGATCTCCGGACCTTACACACATCCCTTGAGTTTTTCCTGTGAGGACATTTGAAATCTGTCGTCTATGTACTGGATTTTGAATTGAATTGAATAACCTTTATTAATAATAAAATAAATACATTCGTTTCAATTTACAATGACATGAATAAATTTGAAGCTCGACTATTTATTTAATTTAATTTGGCCCTTAAGCTTTAGGTTTTACTGGGCTCTTATTAAAAATAAACAGCTAATTGTTATTAATTAATAATAAATAAATAAACAAGTAAATATGCATTAATTATTAATAGTTAAAACATGTATTAATCTTAAATTATCACTACTGACATGACAAATACAAGGTCACCATTGAAGGCACTATACCAATACCATACAAAGAAACCAATATTATACATGAGAGATAAGAACTGAACAATCCCAAGAAATGTGTTTTTAATACTAGATTACACACGAGAAGTTAATAATTAGTAAACAATAGTAATGGACATTAATCCTAGATTTTTGTTAGTATGCCATTATTAATCGGGATTTAAACTTGGTTTTAAACAAATTTACATTCACACAATATTTTTTATATCGGCATTTAAGTCATTAGTTTCAATTCAATGAAAATGAGTAGTTTTTGAGGTGAAGACAATCTAAATTGAGGTATAACGAGTTTTGATCTATTTCTGGTCTGATACGAGTAGATTTCTTGATGAGTTACAAAATATCTATTTATCCATTGTAAATTAATGATTTTGTTCTTACACTCGTAAATAAAAATAAAATGTGCCAGTTTGGTTATATCGTTGAGCTTTAGTAGGCTTAGCTCTTTAAATAATACACTAGAGTGAGCAAGGAAATCAGCATCAGATCATAACCTTATTGCTAGTTTTTGGATGACAAAGATACCATTTAATGCGTTGGTAGCGGAGTTTCCCCAAACAAGGGTGCAGTACGTTATATATATAAGGAAGAACAAGAGTATGATAAAGGGTAAATAAAACTTGTTTAGGACTACATTTCTAAGTTTAAACATTATAGCAACGCTCTTTGAAATCTTTTTCGCGATATAATTTACATGATCACTCCATTGCAAATTCTTATCTAGCATTACACCAAGAAATTTTGTTACAGTACACTCCTTTATAGCGATTCCATTAACATTAAGTTTATCAAGATACACATTTCTTTTAATAGTAAAAATCATGAAATTTGTTTTACTTGTATTTAGGAAGAGTTTATTGGTGGTCGACCATTTCATTACACTGATGAATTCTGAATTAAATATATTCTTAGCTGAATTAACATCTTTGCAAGAAAAAGAGAGTTGTATCATCTGCAAATATTATGAAGTTCAGTATGTCAGATGAACGTGGAAGGTCATTTATATATAATAAAAATAACAGTGGACCCAGAACTGAGCCCTGTGGCACACCATGTTTGACAAGCGCTTTAGTTGAGCAAACCTTATTTACTGATACAAAATGATATCTATTCGACAAATAACTTTTAAACCAATCACTGATTGCTCCTCTAAAGCCGTAGCAATATAATTTATTAAGTAGAATATTATGGTCTATTACATCAAACGCCTTACTCAAATCCATAAATATTAATATCATTATTTCTTTGTTCTCTTTAGCTATATTTGCAATTTCCATAAGATTTAAAATAGCCATTTCCGTTGTTTTATTATTACGGAAGCCATATTAATTTGGAGATAATAAATTGTAGGATTCTAAATATCGCTGCTTTCTACTTTTTACAATTTTTTCACAAACTTTGCTGAACACAGATAATGAACACACCGGCCTGTAATTTGTTGCTTGTGTAGGATCACCCCCTTTAAAAAGGGGTGTTATACAACCAGTTTTTAGCATTGATGGGAATATTCCTTTGGAAATACTTTCATTGATAATTATTTTAGCCAAAGTTACAGATATCTTATCTTTAACAAGTTTCAATATAGGTACAGGAATGTTATGAATGTTATTTTTTGTATTTTTTAATTTACCAATAATATTCTGGACCTCGGTAGAGGTAGCAGGAACAAAAAAAAATGAATTTAGTGGGCTGGGTGGCATATATTCTAGAGGTGAGTGATCATTATTTAGTAATTGTGAGCGAAGCTTATCCGCTATTGAAGTAAAATGTGCATTTAAAGTCTGCGATAGCAGTATCATCAGTAATTTCGATATTGTCAACATTTAATTTCTCTATTGAATTTTTCTTAATTTGTTTTCCGAGAAGACTGTTTATAGTTGTCCATAATTGCAGACTCGAGTGGGTTTGGTAATAGTATGACTAAGATAGAAAGGATTCATTAAGTTTAAAAATTTATGAGAGATTTATGAGAGATACAAAGATCAGCAGAAAAATCAGCGATGCAAACGAAGTAGAGGCCTTGCAGAGAGACGCAAACAAAATATACAAATGGTCAGAAAACAACAATATGACATTTAACACCGAGAAATTTCAGCTCTTCAGATATGGTAGAAATGAGGAACTTAAAAAGACTGCATATTATGCTCCAGATAGACAAGAAATTCAGAGAAGCACGAAAGCGGTCGACTTGGGGGTAGTAATGACCGATGATGCCAAATTCGAGACACAAAATCAGATAGCAATAAACAAAGCAAAACGAGTCGCGGAACAGGTACTAAGAACGTTCAAAAGGCGGGACAAGACAGTAATGATTCCCCTGCTGAGGACACTGATTATTCCAAAACTTGAATATTGCTCAGTTTTGACGTCCCTATATAAAAAGGAAGAAATTAATAAACTAGAAGAAACGCAGAGACATTTCACAGCCAAGATTGATGGCTGCAAAGAACTCAACTACTGGGAAAGACTACGCAAACTAAATCTGTACTCCCTGGAAAGAAGAGAGAGGTATACCATAATCTACATATGGAAAATTATCGAAAAACTGGTACCAAACCTCAAATAAAACCCAATTACCATCCAGACAACGCTGGAAAATAGGAAAGGCAGAATGTGTAGTGTTCCCAAATTAAAGGTCCGACAAGGGACCTCCTCAACTCTGAAGGAAAATAACTTAGTTGTCAGGGGGCCAAGAATTGTCAACCAGCTTCCAAAGGACCTCAGAAACATTACCGGGGTCAAAGTTGAAGTCTTCAAGAGAAGACTAGATGCCTGGCTCAGGACGGTACCAGATGAGCCGGGTGTACCTGGCTATGTACGATGGAGAGCGCAAGAAAGCAACTCGCTCCTCCACCAAGCCAGGACTAGAGGCGAGGCCACCAGCTTGACCTTCGTGTGAAGAAAGACCGCCGCACGGAACCCAAACAAGGTTAACAAGGTAAACAAGATTGCTTCAGATTGCAAATTGATGTTGAAGTCACCCGCAACTATGGCATTCGATTTATGGAAGTTGCATAACATGTTATCTAAGTGAATTAAAAAGCTATTGATAGACAGACGAAAAACAATTGGGGATTTGAAAGATAAGATAAGACTGGAATTGCAGCGAATTTCTGCTGAAACAATTAGAAGCGTTCAGAGAACACCTGTATTATTATGTTGGAACTAAAACATTGTCATAAAGTTGTATTACTTTTTCTGCATATTTCCAATATCTCCAGACATATGAAACACCCTGTTATATATATATATATATATATATATAATATATATATATATATATATATATATATATAAAACTATTTAAATAAACCAAATAACATTTTCGGTTCCTATAAAGGATCCTTTTTTCGTTCGGTGAAAATAAGAATTTTAAGCTACCAAAGCTTTTGGAAAAAAGTGTCGGTAAATGTGAAAACAAAACCACAAAAATGTCCCTCCTTCCCCCAAAAAGAAAGCCATACAAGATGGTTTGTTCAACTTCGTCACAGCAGGAACAAATTTAAGAACATCAGGATCATCAAGGTCATTACGTCAAAGTAGACCTTGTTGACGTGAAAATTAGCCCTGTTGGGAGTTTATAATAAAGAATGTAAATGAGCTTCGTTTTTTTCTGTCATTGAGTCAAGCAAAAATTTCGACAGTTCTTCTTCTGTTGATTTTTATAAAATCAGTCTGTACTTGTTTCGAAATTATGATTGCAACTGAAATTTTTTTGTTTAATATATAATGAATTGGTAACGGAGTGCCTGAAACCATTGGCACTGACCGAATGAATTCCAAATACGATTTAAGGTGTACTCTATACCTCCAAAGATTTTGCATCATATCTCATCCTGTTTCTAACTTCTAAATTCATATTCCTATATTAACCTTGGCAATAAAATCATATTCACATTTGGTCAGCGAAGTTAAGCGGCATTAGGTCTGGGTTGTAGTTGAATGGGCGACTCTGCGTGGCGACTCTTAGATGGTTCAGATCCCACGTAAATCTGTAGATCCCCTCCGTCATGTGACCTTTGCTGACAGGAAGGAGGTTAACCACACCCCCAAAAAAAAACAAAAAAAACGGACACACACATATTCGCATTGAATACGTTCCTTTGAAACAGGACTAATATACAGTTGGGGTAAAAATTCTTTGAATAAATAAAGTCTAGAAAAAATAGGAAACTTTGAAGAATTTTGAAAAATGTTATAATTGTTTTGAAAAATGATGTAATTTACAGTAAATTGCAGACGAGCTGAATGGAAAATATCAAATATCAATCATGTGCATTTTGAGTTCGCCGTAAATGTAAGTGTCGCGCGGACTCTCCGCACGAATGTAGAACTTGACAATGGACTGAATCCGGTGAAATGGTCTCCTCGTTTGATAGACGGAATTGTATCCGTTGGGCTTTCGACCATTTTAATCTGGGAGTGATGGGGATTCAGGAGGATTCTAGTTACGAATACGTTTAACGTCAAACGTTCGTGAGCTTACCAACTCTCCACAATAATTGTTAATTCTTATTTCTCACTCTTATCTCGGTTAGCTACGTCGTCTCGGAAGATCACCATCGAATTATAATTTGCGACCAAGTGCACAAAGTAAATTTCACGGTGAATGGAAAACAATAACGTTCACTTTGCTTTTATTATTTCATTAATCCGCTTAATTAAGAGGATAAGTAAATTCTATTTAATTCCTTAAATTTACAGACTACAGCAGAAGCAATATGGATAAGGTAGGGGAGTGTCACTTCACAAATCTATCACAGAGTATGTAGCCAAAGGCACAGTTACGGAGGGGCAGGAACCAGGTAAAGAGCCACGTGCATTGTGCAAGAGAGCGGCCGCCGTCGACCCTCTCAGGGTTTTTATAGCCTCGGGGTAGGCGGGGCCGAAGTGAAGTGAGTGCCACTATTTTACGGGGTTTTCGGGAGGGGTTTCCCAGCAAACGCCTGTGATAGCGCTTCATATCAAAATCTGGACGGAATTATACATGAGGGGGTAACCCACTAAAAATGAAATATTCCCCGCCAAACTTAGATGTTTTCTTTCGGGGTATAAATCATCATTGTTTTTGTCTAGGGGAGCCAGGATGGCGGATTATGGTAAGTCTAAGCCCCAGCAAAAGGAAATCGATTGGAAAGGAAATTATCGAGCGCAACTGAATTCCATAATCGAGAAAATCAATTAAAGTGATTTTCCAGAACAATATTAGAGGCAGCCGAAATTCGGTGTGTAATCGGGGCAGGATAAGAGAAGACGGGCGGTATATAGGTTGACACAATTACGCTTTATCTATGGGCATGGTAAGGGAATTTTAGTGAAACTTAACTAACCAAAAGAATGAAAATGAAGTGTTTACAGACGCTTGAAGAGGAAGGAGGTGGGGGGGATCGAAGGATTCATGCGATAAACATGTTTTCATATACGTATCGCATTTAATGATTTCGTTTGAAATTACATGGGATTACGAAGGGGTTACATGAGGTTACGTGAGGTTACTCCGCATATGAAAGATTACACACTCTGTGATGTCAGAACTAAGGAATTTTGGTTATTTTGGTTTTAACATTAGAACGGTTTCAACATTAGAACGGTTTTAACATTAGAACGGTTTCAACATTAGAACGGTTTTAACATTAGAAGAGTTTCAACATTAGAACGGCTTCAACATTAGAACGGTTTCAACATTAGAACGGTTTTAACATTAGAACGTAATTCGTTAAAGACGAACTCGTTTGGATCATAGAGTTTACTGCTGCGGGACATAAGGAAACTCGGTAAATGTAAGCAGGTGTGAATAACCAACAATAATGCTTTGTAGCTCCTTATTTAGAGGTCCGTTGAGAGGTTCTCAGAGGATTTTTGGTACGTTGACTACAAGTTTTTTCATCGACCAGTCATAGATTCATTTCTGGAGTGTAAAGTGAACTTATGAGATTTCAAAATTAAAATATTATCAAAACATTGTAAAAATCATTATATTACTCTTTTTCCTTAAAAAATTCTTTAACATTTTAGGAATGAACAAAGAAAAATTCTGTCATTATTATTAACAATGTCCAAAAAATCCTCACTAAAAATCCTTTTAAATTTAAAAAAAAAAGTTTCAAAATGACAGATTTTGAAAATTATTGAACGATTTTAAGAAAACGAACTGAGCATTGAAGACTGGGGGACACGCAACAAATTCTAATTAAAAATGTAGTTTTGAGCGAAAAAAAAAATTGAAAATGTATATTTAATAAATAAGGTACAAGGGATTGTCACAGTCTTTATCAGTGATGGTAGGACTCGAGACCTTTTTTTCTGGTTTCGGTCTCAGTCTCGGCCATGATGGTCTCGACTCCATCACTGGTCTTTACCGAGAGGTGCTTTGAAAATTTTTGAAGTATTAAACATTAAGTTTCCTCGAAACAAATCCTATTTTTGTCATACATTTACGAACAAAGAAAATCAAATAGTTTAGTTCAGCCGCATCATAAGTTCTGATCAGGAGGACCGATTGCTCACTCACTTTTATGAAATAACTGTCCCAATGCATTGGACACGCTTGAATTTTATGGTTGTATTTATGAACGCAAATATAATGTCAGTAATGTTCAGATTCACAATTCATCTTTAACCACATACTGTATATATATATATATATATATATATATGACTGCTCAGTCGAGATAATTTTTTTTATGCAGGAAGTGGGGGACAAGAAGAAAGCCAAAATCAAGGTCCAAAAAGGTGTTTGAGATAGCAGCTGGACACTGCGTTTGAAAGACTGGAGGTCATAGACAGGGGGAAAGATGGATTAATGAAGATTGTTCCAGAGTTGACCGGTTGAATAGATGAAAGATTGAAAATACCAATTAATCTTTGCGTTAGAGTTGGACAGAAAAGGAATGAGAATGTCTAGAAAGTCTAGTACTGCAAGCTCTCTTAAAGGATGAGGTATGCAGTTAGAGAGGGTTCGAAAGAGCAGTGTCCATTATAGTAGCGATAGTAAGGAGAGAGCGAGAGAGGCAACGCTGCGGCGAAGAAAGAGGGATTGAAGACAGTCAGTAAGAGGCGGGGAAGTGATGAGACGAAAAACCTTTGATTCCACCCGATCAAGTACGGCTGAGTGGGTTGAGCCACCCCACACGTGAGAAGCGTAGTCAGCGTACTCTGTACAGGGGTGGATAAGACCCCTGTACAGAGATAGTAGCTGAGTGAGGGTGAAGAAATTCTGGAGCCGGTACAGCACACCGAACCTCTTAGAAGCTGTTTTAGAAAGAGAGTAAATGTGATCTTTTCAGGAAAGATTACAAGAATAGGAAATACCAAGAATGTTAAGAGAAGAAGAAGAAGGATTGAGTTAGGTGTTGTTGAAGATAGAGTTGTGAAGACAATGCCATTTTTTTTTTTAAATTGTATACAGTAGTGTGTAAGATGCATATACGTGTAGTGAGGAATATGGACAGAAGTGTGTCTTTGAGGAGCATACTGGACTGCTCGTAGGGTAGATGAGACACGGAAAGAGATCACCTTGGAATTGAGCTTCACTTCATGTGACAAATGAATGCTTTTTCAAAGTAACTATGGGAAACATAATTTTGATCACAATAATTTGTTAGTCGAAAATTCAAACAATGCTTTTGCTTAAATTAAATAAAGTGGCTTTATTTTAATGTAATCTATCCGATGTACGAATTTATCAAGCATGAGATTCACATGCTTTAAGATTCCTTGAAAAAAATTTGATCAAGTAATTTTTATTACATTTACTGCTTACTACACACACACACACACACACACACACATCTTTCTGAACGTGAACAGTTGTTGTACGAGGAACATGAATATTCTCGTTGACCTATATGTCGTATTTTTTTGTGTACTGATGAGGCATACCTCAAGGCGAGTGAGTGTAGTCACCGAGCACTTTCCTTATAAGTACATATTTCTGAAAAGTTTTTTCTGTGATCTATTCAGTGCATGTAAATTATGGAGAGTTTTGGGTGTATTTCATTAATTTATCTGCAAAACAATTATAGTCCTTCCAAGTACTTTACATTTTCAACGAACTACAAAGAACTACTCAGAAACACAATATATATATATATATATATATATAGCGCGTGCGTCTCGTGGCTCGATTGATTAAGGCCCCGCCCGGCAGTACTGAGGTTTCGCTGTGTCGTAGGTTCGAACCTCACTGCTAAGGTAGCCCAGGTTCGGGCCCCTACCGTCCACTTTCTTGGGGGATATGGAGCATGAATGTTACCTTTACGTATATATAGTGAAGAGTGTGTATGTGTGTGTGTGTGACACGTACACTACATGAAAGCAGCTTAGAGACATCGGAAATACAATGAGAGGATGTTGTCTTGATCATAGTAAATGTCTGCATTATAATTTAAACTTGTAAATATTTATTCTTTTGTTGCTTTTGTTGTTTTCGAAAAAAATTTCAAGGTCAACCACTCGAGATCGACCCCTCCGCAGCATCCAGCCACATTCGCGAGATTTGCTAAAGGAGAGAGTTGCTTTCAACTAGGTAGCTAGGTTGGTGAGCCCGAGGTTCCTAAGTTCTTTTAGCTGTACATTTAAAGAATTTTGGTCCTCGTATCGCGAGTGCAATTTTCACCTTCGCTTTCATGGCCCCGAGTCCCTCCGGACTGTACTCGGGATAGGACAGAATCTACTTCTCTCATTTCAGTGTACTTCTGTTTCATTTCTGAAGTGTACGTGTGTGTGTATGTGTATTTATATGCGCACAAAATCAGAAATATTTCCAACATACACGACAGAGGGCAAGCGTTATATATTACCTACACCTACACTTTTTTCCTTTCATTTAAGAACGAAAGTTGGCAACATAAGCTAAAAAACGTCTAAAAAATTAAAAATTCCAATATCTAGGACTCGTTCACACTCACTTCTGGTCTGATAATACTATCAACCTGTCAAAGGTTTATTTTTTCATCTATAAACGTCAATGCAGAGGTCTCGCTTGTCTAGTATCAATCAAGTATAACCGTCGTTCGAACTCGCCTAAAGTATCAACTAAAGTGTGTGTGTATATATATATATATATATACACATATATATATATATATATATACTTTATGTGAGTTTGAACGACGGTTCAGGATCGACCCCTCTGCAGCATCCCACCACATTTGCGGGATTTGATATAATAATAATAATAATAATAATGTTTCAGACCAACAAAGACCCGAGGATCCACTCATGGCTGGTCTACCTAAATGTGATTGTAGTTGTGTACTGCGCATGTCCTCCGTGGTGGCGGAGGGGATCTACAATTTTACGTGGGTTCCGAACCACAAAAACCTTAATTTTACTACCTTAAACTATACCCAAGCTGGTGAGGGAAGCTATATTTTTGGGTCCTCTGTGCGACTGACCCGTTGCCCACGTCGGGCTAACATCATGAAAAAGAAAAAATTATAGTGTTTGTCATTTACCATTACTTATTCGGACTATAGTGGATTTGATTTTCCAAGAAGAGTTCCTTGTTCCATGCACCAGTTGGGTGTATCATGAAAGAGCCTCAGGGGACCACTCTGAGTTCAATCCCATATATATATATATGTTAAACACAGACCGTGGTCCCAAAGCTGGATCCTGTCTGCTTTGCAGATAGCTGGTGAGGGAAGCTATATTTGTGGGATCTCTTTGCGAGAGACCCGTTGCCCACGTCGGGCTAGCATCATGAAAAAGAAAAACTATGGTATTTGTCATTTACCATTACTTATTCGGACTATAGTGGATTTAATTTTTCCCAGAAGAGTTCCTTGTTCCATACACGGTCTGTGTTTAACATATAAATTTCTCAGGGGACCATTCTGAGTTTGTGTGTGTATATATATATGCGCCTTGGTGGTGTAATGGTTAGCGTCGCTGACTACGAATCCATCGGCACCGGGATTTAGACCCGGTGACGGCAGGCGGCACGCAGCAAAACCTAGCTGTTCATCCTTCCACACAATAAAAAAATTGGTTGGTAGATAAATGGGTACCCTGGGTAGCCTAGTGGTTAAGACGGTGGGCTGCTGGTGGAGCGTGGTTCGGATTCCAAGTTAAACTATAGGTCTAAGGTGGAGTGACAAGCTTGATCTTCGTCAGAATGAACAATTCGGGCGGAAGCAAAACCAAGGTGTGTATATATATATATAAGTTTTTTTAATCAATTAAATGAAAATGAAAAGGTTTATTGGCAGACTATAGTCCATATGACAAATATTATTAATACAATGACAGTTCACATACTAAGGATAGAAATATATACAACTGATTTGAAATAATACTGTAATGTCGAAGTTAAGTGGAGCTACAGACAGACGTTTTCGTACCAAGAAGTCCATAGCTTAGAGGATAAATGGCAGGACTCATGGATAGCTTGGATGATCGGGTTGGTTGATTTTTTAATTCTTTGCATTAGACTGTGTTGAGCACGTCTCGTTACCTCCGGGAAGCTCGGGACATTGCGGGTAGCAAACATTTGCGAAGCTGAGCATCTCGGGGGTAATTTATGTAAGAGTCTAAAAGACCTGTTGTACAGGTCATCACTGAAGGAGCTTAATTAATTAGTGATCATTGGGTTTAAGACCTTGTCCAACTTACCTTCAACTATATCTATGGAAGAGCTAGTCACTTAATTATTTTCATTTATTGGTTTTAATTATTTTAAATTTACGAGATTATAGATAAAATATTTGCGATAACTTCTCCAAAATAGTAAACCCTTGAAATTAAATTGTCGCCTAAAATAGTAAATAGTACTTCCATAGATTTGTTTAAAGATAAGCGAGACAAGGTTTAAAATACATTAGTAATAATTAACAATTAATAATTAATTTATTAAATTTAAATATATAATTAACATACTTTGGCAAGTCTGGCTACTAGATGTCGCTTTAAGTGTTTATGTCTACGTCACTTTAGTTAAAAGGTAAAAACTTTTATTTCAAACCTCTCTCTCTCTCTCTCTCTCTCTCTCTCTCTCTCTCTCTCCTCTCTCTCTCTCTCTCTCTCTCTCTCTATGTATATATATATATATATTAAATGATAAACTGCAGAGTATCGATGACGTTATACAGGAACTAATTGAGAAGCATACAGAAAAAGAAGACGACGACGCTATAGAAGCGATAAAGGTTAACTCAAAGTACTTCTATAATTTTGCAAAAAGAAAGTCGAAAAACCATGCATGCGACTATCGGACCTTTGAAAAACGAAGACATTGCTTTGTCTGATGATCAAACAGAAGTATATGAAATATTAAGAGCTCAGTACGAATCATCTTTCAGTATCCCAAACACTGACAAACTGATATGCGATAGAAACGCGTTATTTGAAGAAGAACTACAAGGGGAAAGTATAACGGACTTCGTCTTTACGACAGATGATATTACACGAGCTATAGGGAAACTAAAAACACACTCAGCGGCAGGACCGGATAAATGGAATGCCACACTGATCAAAAACTGCAAGAATGCAATCGCTGAGCCCCTATGTTGGATATGGAGACGATCACTAAACACGGGAGAAATACCGGGCATCCTGAAGAGCGCGAACATAGTCCCAATATATAAAGGAGGAGTTCGATCCGAGGCCAAAAACTAGAGGCCAGTGTCGTTTACATCTTATCTTACTAAAATATTTGAAAGAATAGTTAGACAGAAAATCTTTGACTTTTTGGAAACTGAAAAAAATTAAATGTAACCAACATGGGTTTCGTTCAGGCAGAGCATGCCTATCTCAACTAATGAAACACTACAACAACATTATTAATGTACTTGAAAGTAATGAAAACTATGATGTAATATACACAGACTTTGCCAAAGCGTTCGACAAGTGTGACCATGGAATCATAATACATAAACTGAAATATATGGGAATAACAGAAAAAGTAGGGAAATGGATATATAATTTCCTTAATGAGCGGCGGCAAGTCGTTACAGTACAAGGAGCTTCTTTATCAGAATCAGAGGTCCTCAGCTCAGCACCACAAGGAAAAGTATTAGCTCCACTACTCTTCATAATCATGCTAACCGACATAGATGAAGACGTTACCAGAGACAGCACAGTAACATCCTTTGCTGATGACACAAAGATCAGTAGAAAAATAAGAAACCCAGAAGATATTGGATCTCTACAAACCGACATAAACAGAATCTACAAGTGGACGGAAGACAACAATATGAAGTTTAACACTGAGAAATTTCAGCTGTTACGGTACGGAAAAAGAGAAGACCTAAAATCCATGGAATATTATACCCCAAATGGACAGGAAATTCAGAGAAATTCTAGCGCAAAAGATTTAGGGGTTGTAATGACTGATGATGCGAAATTTGAAACACAAAATAAGATAGGAGTAAACAGAGCAAAGAGAATAACGGGACAGATATTGAGAACCTTTAAACGAAGGGATAGGAATGTAATGATTCCTCTACTGAAAACACTGATTATACCCAAATTGGAATACTGCTCGGTCGTAACATCCCCATATTAAAAAAAAAGACATTAGACAGCTGGAAGGGATTCAGAGAAGCTTCACAGCCAGGATCAAGGGGTGCAAAGAACTAAATTACCGGGAAAGGTTACGCGAACTAAACCTATGTTCACTGGAAGGAAGAAAAGAGAGATACATCATTATTTACACTTGGAAAATAATGGAGAAACTAATTCCTAATCTTACTCTGAACTCTGTAACTCCCCAAACAACAGTGGAAAGTAGAAAAGGAAGACTGTGTCGTGTTCCCAAATTAAAGGCTAGACAGGGAACATCCTTAACCCTGAAAGAAAATAGTTTTGTTGTGAGAGGCCCAAAACTGTTTAATCAGCTGCCCAAAGACCTAAGGAACACGAGTGGTGTTGCAGTGGACATCTTCAAAAGAAGATTAGACGCCTGGCTCAGAACAATCCCCGATGAGCCGGGCGTACTTGGCTATGTGAGGTGGAGAGTACAAGAAACCAACTCACTACTTCAGGCCAACTCGAGAGAAGGGGCGACAAGCTTGACCTTCGTGAAATGAGGAATCATCGCGCGGAACCTTTGAAAGGTTGAAAGGTGTATATATATATATATATATATATATATATATATATATTATATGTGTGTGTGTGTGTGTGTGTGTGTGTGTGTGTGTGTGTGTGGTGTGTGTATAGAATTCTTGCATAAATTTTAGTTACTCGATTTCAAAGTCTGGAAAAAAGGAAGAATTTATGAGACGCTCTGTAGAGTTTGCTGAGCAAACAAAACCATAGACGAATAGCAAACACTATCTCGCAAACAATGGCAAACGGCAAACAGTATCTTGCATGTACTGAATGGAGTAGAGTTGCCATTCATCTGTCGTTTTACTCGCTATATATATATAAATTAAACCTGTATTGGGTACGCACAGTACTTGCAGGAACGTCATGTGGAACAAGAAATAAATTCTGATGCCTTTTTTCGGAGCAAAAATGGCTTTCAGACTTTATTGCTGGTTTCCTTATCGAAAATTTTTTTTCATTGCCAATATTCTCCACACTTATATATATATATGAAAATTATTTCACGAAAGTAACACGTAAAAACACGTGGTTTTATTCATCATATATATATATATATTATATTTTTTTTATTTCAGTTACCACAAAACTTTTTCCCCACGAAAAATGAAACATGACTAAACTGTATTATTATTATATATATATATATATATATATATTTTACATACAGACCGTGGCGTGCATGGAATGAATCCACTATAGTTCGAATAAGTAATGGTAAATGACAAATAGTCATTGTCATTTACCATTACTTATTCGAACTATAGTGGATTTAATTTCCTAGAAGCGTTCCTTGTTCCATGCACGGTCTGTGTGTAACATAAAAGTTTCTCAGGGAACCATTCTGAGTTGTATCATATATATACACACACAGGGCGTTTCAGGTAGACCCTAAAAATGTGGAAATTGGCGGAATTTGTAGTCTGTAGTTGGTATTTGAAGTTTGTCATAGTAATTTCGTAACTAATATGAAGTGTTTCTTTTTATTGCGGGTATACAACTTCAAATACCAAATACAAACTACAAATTCGGCCAATTTCCATATTTCTAGGGTCGACATGAAAAATCCTGTATATTCAATAAAGCGAACCAATTCAAATAGGTTTCTTGTGACCTCCAAATACTTCTTGTCTCAAACCGCCAACATTTTTCTCCTCAAATACTGTGTGTACTGTGTTCTTATCAGTCTGTTAATTGTCGTACAGTATTTAACAAAGAATTCATTACGTGTTTTTTTTAAATGTTTTATAATGAATCTTATTGTTTTGTTGGATTTTTTTTGTAATTATTGTATTCCATATAAAAAAAAACAATATTAATGTGGGTGGCAACTTATGTATATATAAACTTGTTTATTTATATATATATATATATATATATATATATATATAGGGCGATTCAAAAGTCCCACCTCAAAAGCATTTGTAGTATAGTTATTTTTTAGGCAGGCCCTTTGAATCACCATACACACAGAAGTGTTCGTTTGTCTGCCACGCCATTGTCGACTTCGACTAATGACGCGTCTCAGACGGTCTGTGTGAATGTCTGTATGGCTGTTTATTATACCAGGCCTTTATTAATAGCTTAGGTAAATATCAAATTTCGCGGAGACCAGATTTTTGACATAGTCGAAATTTGTTACAAAGAAATTTGTCACGTGGGAAATAACTAAGTTAAACTAACCAATCTCAAACGACCACCCAACCTAGCGTAATCTGGTCTCCGTGAAACTTAATATTAACCATATCTTAAATAAATAAGTGGAGTCTTTATAATGAAAGTACACACACTCACACACACAACATTTATCCACATCGATGTCAATAGTTCTCATGAGAAATTTCATGATTCACTTTTGTAAGAGCCAACTCTCGTTGCCTAGATAGCTCAGTTGGGAGAGCGTTAGACTGAAGATCTAAAGGTCCCCGGTTCGATCCCGGGTCTGGGCAAGTCTTTTATTTTTAAAGGCCCTCTGAAAATATGATCGCTCTTCAGGGTTTGGTGGTAATTTATTTTAATGTTATTAATTAATACTCATACACTATATATATTATATATAATACTTCTCGCTCTGTCTGTCTGTCTGTCTCTCGTATCTGTTGCTATGTTTCCTTTTTCCGAGTAGCAACGAAAGTTAGAATGAAATTAAGGCTCCGCCCGTTGAATTGTTTGTGTTTCAAGTAATTTACATTCAACAGGTGTTCACCTGATCACGTGATAATGGTCTGGTCAGCTTCCCTCCTCTCTATAAAGTGTTAACTGTTCTCTTTAAATGAAATAGTTTTAAGGGTACAGACCCCATATGTATGTAATATTTATAGTTTCAGACCGTGGGCGTGGTTCGGATTCCACGTTAAACTGTAGGTCTAAAGCGGAGTAACAAGTTTAACCTTCGTCAGAATGAACAATTCGGGCAGAAGCAAAACCAAGGTTATATATATATATATATATATATATATAGTAAACCCTCGCTAAGTCGGAATATATAGGGCTCTAGCCAGTCCGACTCATTGAAAAGTCCGACTCATCGCGAATTACCTTAATTACCCCGCTATTCACCCCTAAAGAGGCATAAATACTCCCTAACCTTTTAAGTTTGATTAGTGAGAGTCTAATACAATGTTCAAAATAAACAAAATAAACATTAAAAAACAATAAAACTTTGTTTCACTTACCGTTGCTGGAATTATTTTGAGCGCGAAACACAAAAATTTTTATTGTTTACCTTTTCGTACAATACAGTATTAAAAAAACACTTCACTTAGTAAAAGAAACAAAATAATAATGGCACTTGACATAGGAAATAAAACAATTCTCTCAGTAAAATAAACAAAAGAATAATAGCACTTGACAGAGGATAGAGTCCGACTCATCCCGAATTCCGACTCATGGAAGTCCGACTTATCGAGGGTTTACTATATTATATATATATATATTATATATATATATATATATATATATATATATATATATGTGTGTTGTACCTTTCAACCTTTCAAATGTTGCGTGCGATGATTCCTCATTTCACGAAGGTCAAGCTTGGCGCCCCTCCTCTCGAGTTGGCCTGGTGAAGTAGTGAATTGGTTTCTTGCACTCTCCACCTCACATAGCCAGGTACTCCCGGCTCATCAGGGATCGTTCTGAGCCAGGCGTCTAATCTTCTTTTGAAGATGTCCACTGCAACACCACTCGTGTTTGGGGAGTTACAGGGTTCAGAGTAAGATTAGGGACTAGTTTCTCCATTATTTTCCAAGTGTAAATATCTCTCTCTCTCTCTCTCTCTCTCTCTCTCTCTCTCTCTCTCTCTATATATATATATTATATTATTTTTTTTTTTTTTTTTTTTTTATAAAAGAGGAAGTTTGTTTATTTGTTTAGTTGTTCGCTATAGAAAACCAAACGGTTGAACTTACAAATTTTAAAATAACTTCATAATAACCAGTTTTTTACAAGGAATCTAATGGTGCTATTTATTTTGTATTTGGTGTAGTATTTAATGACGAAATTGACAATTAATTATTATTGCGTCATTTTTTTGCAATAAATTTTTTTGTAATAAACATACAAAACATAAAATAGAAATTTTTAAAGAATTTAGTGAAAATTTGGCATTCGTAAACTTTGCGGAGCAAATATTCCAGGACAGTGCTAAATGGTTTCATAAGGGATTTAGTAACTTTGTGAATTGCAAATTATTGTTTAGTGATACAGGTGATTATGTCACCCAAGAAACGCCCTTTATATGGAAAGTCTTCTGCCGCTAAAAGAATTCAAGCACAAAGAGCAGCTGAAACAGAAGAAGAACGCAATCAAAGACTTCAAGCACAAGCTGCAAGACAGGCTGCTCAAATACAGGAAGAGACTTTGGAACAACGTAAAGCTAGACTTCGAGCTCAAGCTGAAAGGCAGGCTACTCAAAGACAGCAAGAAACTGTTGAACAGCACCAAGCCAGTTACTACCTGAACAAACATACATTCACAGACATGACCTCACAGCCAGAGTGTTTCGCTTAAAATTATTAAAACTGATGGATTTAATGACAAAATCCAACATTTTTGGCCCAGTTAGATGCCACATGTACACTGTTGAATGGCAAAAAAGAGGATTGCCTCATGCTCATATTTTGATTTGGCTGACCAACAAAATTCAAGCTAATCAAATTGATTCTGTTATCTCAGCTGAACTTCCAGACCCTAACACAGAAAAAAACCTTTTTGAAATAGTTCAAACTCAAATGGTGCATGGTCCAATATTGGTCCATGTGGTTCTCTAAATTTCAATTCACCTTGCATGAAAGAAAATAAATGTACAAAACGTTACCCAAAACCATTTTTAAGAGACACTCAAACAGGAGAAGATGGTTATCCTTCATATCGCAGAAGAAAACCTGATGATGGAGGCTTTACAACGAGAATTAAACAAAATTAAATTGATAATAGATGGATAGTTCCTTACTGCCCTCTCTTGACTAAAACTTTTAATGCTCATATTAATGTAGAATTTTGTAATTCTGTCAAGTCTATCAAGTATGTGTGCAAGTATGTTAACAAGGGATCCGATGCAGCTATGTTTACTCTACAACAACAAAATGTACCTGATGAAGTGACTAACTATCAACAAGGTCGTTACTTAAGCAGCAATGAAGCCTTTTGGAGAATTTTTAGCTTTCCCTTTCATGAAAGATATCCTGCAGTACAGCAACTAGCAGTTCATTTAGAAAATGGACAAAGAGTTTATTTTACTAATGAAACAGCTGCCCATCAAGCTCTTGCTCCTAGAGATACTACTCTTACAGCTTTTTTTAAACTATGTCAAGAAGATGTGTTTGCTCAAACTTTATTGTATCGCCAGTTACCATCTTATTACACATGGAACAACAAAAATGGAGTAGAAGAAAGAGAGGAAGCGAAGTTGAAGGTCATCCAGATGTAAGATTTGACAGTGCTTTAGGCAGAGTTTACACTGTTCATCCCAGCCAGCATGAGTGTTTCTTTTTAAGAATGTTGCTGCATAACATACAAAACATAAAATATAAATTTTTAAAGAATTTAGTGAAAATCTGGCATTCGTAAACTTTGCGGAGCAAATATTCCAGCGGAGCAACATAAAATATAAATTTTTAAAGAATTTAGTGAAAATCTGGCATTCGTAAACTTTGCGGAGCAAATATTCCAGCGGAGCAAATTTTCCAGGACAGTGCTAAATGGTTTCATAAGTGATTTAGTAACTTTGTGAATTGCAAATTATTGTTTAGTGATACAGGTGATTATGTCACCCAAGAAACGCCCTTTATATGGAAAGTCTTCTGCCGCTAAAAGAATTCAAGCACAAAGAGCAGCTGAAACAGAAGAACGCAATCAAAGACTTCAAGCACAAGCTGCAAGACAGGCTGCTCAAATACAGGAAGAGACTTTGGAACAACGTAAAGCTAGACTTCGAGCTCAAGCTGAAAGGCAGGCTACTCAAAGACAGCAAGAAACTGTTGAACAGCACCAAGCCAGAGTTCAGGCAGAATCATCAAGGCAAGCTGGATATAGACAAGAAACTTCTGAACAACGTCAAACCAGACTTCAAGCACAACAATTAAGACAAATAACTTACAGAGAGCAAGAAACAGAGGAGCAACATGATGTACGACTTCAGGCTCAAAGAACAAGACAAGCTCAAACACGATCTCGAGCCTTCAATGCTTGGCAGTGGAATTTAAGCTCTTTTAACTATAATCCACAATATAATTATGCATCTGACAAAGTGGTTATTATTGGATCAATGTCTAAAATATGTGATAAGTGTGGTGCTAAAAAGTGGGATAAAGAATCACCAGGAATGTGTTGTACCAATGGAAAAGTTCAATTACCTGCGCTTTCGGAACCTCCAGAACCTTTGAAAACTCTACTTACAGGCACTACATCTGAATCTAAACCCTTCTTACAAAATATTCAAGCATACAATTCTGTATTTCAAATGACCTCATTTGGAGCTAATATCATTATTGAAGGAGGATTCATGCCTACATTTAAAGTTCAAGGTCAAATATATCACAGAATAGGTTCACTACAACCATTACCTCATGAAGAACCAAGGTATCTTCAATTGTACTTTGTTGGAGATTTGCAACATCAAGCACAAAATAGATACAATAGAAACCCAGCAACAAGATTGGAACTAATTGTTGAACTTCAAGACATGCTTCATGCTTCAAATAATTACATTCAAAGTTTTAAATATGCTCTAGAAAATGTACCTGCTACAGAATACAAAATCATCATTGATGCCGACAAGAGACCTCCTACTGAACATGCTGGACGATTTAATCTCCCAGAATGCAATGAAGTTGCTGCGATCATTACTGGTCAAGAACATGACAAAAGAGACATTGTGCTTAAAAGTCGAGACAATACTCTGCAATTCATCAATGAAACCCATAGATCTTATGATGCTTTGCAATATCCTTTACTGTTTGTCTATGGAGAAGATGGATATCACTTTGGAATTCTCCAAGCAGGTGTACATTCTAGCAAAACAGTTTCCTGCATGGACTTCTATGCTTACAGATTTATGGTTCACAGTAATTCACTAAATCATCTTCTGTTGGCTAGGAACCTTTTTCATCAATTTGCTGTTGATATGTATGCAAAAATAGAAGCAGAAAGATTATGTTACATTAGAACTCATCAGAGAGAATTAAGATGTGATTCATATATACATCTAAGAGATGGCATCAACAATGATGTAGCTGGAGGAGAGCTTGGCCAACTTTGCATTCTTCCGTCAACTTTTACAGGCAGCCCACGTTACATGCATGAAAGAACTCAAGATGCAATGACATATGTTCGCACTTATGGTCGACCTGACCTATTTATAACATTTACAAGCAATGCTAAATGGAAGGAAATTCAGGATGAGTTACTACCTGGACAAACATACATTCACAGACATGACCTCACAGCCAGAGTGTTTCGCTTAAAATTATTAAAACTGATGGATTTAATGACAAAATCCAACATTTTTGGCCCAGTTAGATGCCACATGTACACTAGGGTGGATCGATTTTACATTTTTTTCGATTTCCATATTCTAATAGAGACAAAAACTTGCGCATGCATGAGAAAATAGCCTCTGCAAAATCTTAGCTTAATAGGTAATCATCTTCTGCCCCCGGCAGAGCGATGAAAATCATATTTTAGTAGTCAAAAACGTATTTTTAAACCCTAGCCTAGAGTCATAAAATTTTGCGTGTGTGTTATTTCATGCCTAAGCAACGATATAAATGCTTAGGCATGAAATAACACACACGCAAAATTTTATGACTCTAGGCTAGGGTTTAAAAATACGTTTTTGACTACTAAAATATGATTTTCATCGCTCTGCCGGGGGCAGAAGATGATTACCTATTAAGCTAAGATTTTGCAGAGGCTATTTTCTCATGCATGCGCAAGTTTTTGTCTCTATTAGAATATGGAAATCGAAAAAAATGTAAAATCGATCCACCCTAATGTACACTGTTGAATGGCAAAAAAGAGGATTGCCTCATGCTCATATTTTGATTTAGCTGACCAACAAAATTCAAGCTAATCAAATTGATTCTGTTATCTCAGCTGAACTTCCAGACCCTAACACAGACAAAAACCTCTTTGAAATAGTTCAAACTCAAATGGTGCATGGTCCAATATTGGTCCATGTGGTTCTCTAAATTTCAATTCACCTTGCATGAAAGAAAATAAATGTACAAAACGTTACCCAAAACCATTTTTAAAAGACATTCAAACAGGAGAAGATGGTTATCCTTCATATCGCAGAAGAAAACCTGATGATGGAGGCTTTACAACGAGAATTAAACAAAATTAAATTGATAATAGATGGATAGTTCCTTACTGCCCTCTCTTGACTAAAACTTTTAATGCTCATATTAATGTAGAATTTTGTAATTCTGTCAAGTCTATCAAGTATGTGTGCAAGTATGTTAACAAGGGATCCGATGCAGCTATGTTTACTCTACAACAACAAAATGTACCTGATGAAGTGACTAACTATCAACAAGGTCGTTACTTAAGCAGCAATGAAGCCTTTTGGAGAATTTTTAGCTTTCCCTTTCATGAAAGATATCCTGCAGTACAGCAACTAGCAGTTCATTTAGAAAATGGACAAAGAGTTTATTTTACTAATGAAACAGCTGCCCATCAAGCTCTTGCTCCTAGAGATACTACTCTTACAGCTTTTTTTAAACTATGTCAAGAAGATGTGTTTGCTCAAACTTTATTGTATCGCCAGTTACCATCTTATTACACATGGAACAACAAAAAATGGAGTAGAAGAAAGAGAGGAAGCGAAGTTGAAGGTCATTCAGATGTAAGATTTGACAGTGCTTTAGGCAGAGTTTACACTGTTCATCCCAGCCAGCATGAGTGTTTCTTTTTAAGAATGTTGCTGCATGAAGTTAAAGGGCCTAGATCTTTTGATGATCTTAGAACAGTTGATGGTCATGTTTGTGGACATTTAGAGAGGCATGCTACAAACGTGGAATGCTAGATGATAGTCAATGGGATGCCACCTTAAGAGAAGCAGCCATATACCAATCCCCAAAGCGACTGAGATTTATTTGCAATTCTGCTAAAAACCTGTGATGTGGGCAACCCTTTAGAATTATGGAACAAATACAAAGATGATTTGGCACAAGATTATAAGCACCAAGCACAACTTGCCAACCCGCATATTGACGTAGTTTACACAGATGAAATCTACAACAGAGCCTTAATTGACATAGAAGATAAAATAGCATCAATGGATGGACCACAACTACCTTCATTTGGCCTCCCACAAACTAATAGAACAGAAGTCAACAATTTAGCTACAGAGCTTATAAGAGAAACATCATATGATATCAACTACTTAACTGAATATGTAAATGAAAATGAGCCCAAGTTGTTGCCTGATCAGAGAACTGCTTATTCAACTATAATGAATAGTATCTCTCAGCAGAATGGAGGCATCTACTTTTTGGATGCTCCTGGTGGTACTGGAAAAACATTTGTCACAAATTTATTACTGGCCAAAGTTCGCAAGCAAAATAAAATTGCTGTAGCAGTAGCATCTTCTGGTATAGCTGCTACACTGTTGCCTGGAGGTCGCACAGCTCATTCTGCATTCAAACTTCCTTTGGATTTAGCTACTAATGATGAAGCTGTTTGTGAAATTACTAAAAATTCTGGCATGGGAGAGGTTTTTAAAAGATGTGAACTTATAGTCTGGGATGAATGTACAATGGCCCATAAAAAATCATTGGAGGCCCTGAACAAAACTCTACAAGATGTGAGAAACCACAAGACATTGATGGGCGGTGTAACTGTTGTCTTATCAGGAGATTTTCGCCAGACTCTGCCAGTTATACCTAAGGGAACAAAAGCTGATGAAATTCGAGCATGCCTTAAATCTTCCTGTTTGTGGCACAATGTTAAAACCTTGAAGCTTACAACTAACATGCGAGCAAGAATTTATGGTGATCGCAATTCAGGTCTATTTGCTCAGAACTTGCTACAGCTTGGCGAAGGAAAAGTTCCTGTGGACTCTGACAACAAAGTCATTATATCTACAATCAGCGCAGTGGTCCAAAGTGTTAATGAATTAACAGAAAAAGTATTTACTAACTTTAGTTATCACTACAAAGACTTTACTTGGCTGTGTGAAAGAACAATATTGGCACCGAAAAATGTGACAGTTAATTCTATCAACCAACAACTACTCCAAAATATTCCAGGGGATCCTTATATTTACAAATCAATTGATACAGTTATCGATCAAAATGAAGTTGTCAACTATCCAACGGAGTTTCTAAATTCTTTGGAATTTCCAGGATTGCCTCCTCACCAACTACAACTTAAAGTTGGAGCTCCTATAATGCTTCTACGAAATTTAGATCAGCCTAAGCTCTGCAATGGTACCAGATTAATAATAAAGGCATTACAGCCTCATGTCATTGAAGCACAAATTCAAACTGGTTGTGGCAAGGGTGAAGATACTTTTATTCCTAGGATACCTCTAATAACATCAGAGATGCAGTTTCAGTTTAGGCGCTTACAATTTCCAGTAAGATTAAGTTTTGCCATGTCGATCAACAAATCACAGGGACAAACAGTGAAAGTTGTTGGGCTACAATTACAAGAAGACTGCTTCTCTCATGGTCAACTGTATGTAGGATGCTCTAGAGTAGGAACAGCTAACAATCTTTATGTATACCCTCCTTTTGGAAAAACATGCAATGTTGTATATAAAGAAGTATTGTAAATTCTAATTTCAAATAAAGCTTTGTTTGATTAAATGTTTTTTTATTTCTCGCATCACAGCTTTTGTCTACTTACTGAATAATTTGCTGAAAAAAATACTGATCTATACATTTCAAATCTAAATTTTCACCCGTGCAACGCCGGGTAACTCAGCTAGTATATATATATATATATATATATATATATATTATATATATATATACCGTAAGATGGGGTAACTGGGCACCTGCTGGGGTAACTGGGCACTACTAAGTTTAAGGTACATTTCGTTATTATTTTTTCATTTTAAGTACCTACACCTATTACATCGGTAGATACTTACAATTTATGGAAAAAAATTCATACTGTTATATAACGAAATTTACCTTAAACTTAGTAGTGCCCAGTTACCCCATCTTACGGTATATATATATATATATATATATATATATATATATATATATATATATATATATATATATATATATATTAATACCCTTCTCTGATTGGATAGAATGGGCATTTTTCGACCTTCTTTTTAGGACTGAAAATTGAATAATCTCTTAAAATCTTTAACAAGAAAAAAAAAAATTTAAGACTTTCCTTTCTAAATTGTATAAAATTCTTGAAGATTTTTTTCACCTTTCCCATCATTTCTCTTCTCGGCTTAAATCTTTTCACTAATTCATGGTTTTATTTCGTACACACACACACACACACATACTGACGGTCAAAATTATGGTGTCATAACGCGAAAAATAAAACTATGATGGTATTTTCCACTCCTAAAATACAAAAGGGTTGGAAGAAATATCCATATTTATATTGATACAAAAATCAGCAGAAAAATCGTGAATGCAGAAGAGGTGAAAACCTTACAGACGGACACAAACGGAATGTACGGATGGTCAGAAGGCAACAACATGAAATTTAACACCGAGAAAATTCAGCTCTTGAGATATGGAATAAATGAGGAACTTAAACAGAGAGCATACAGGGCGTCCCAAAAAAATGTATACACACTTTAACAGCTGATAGCTCAATTGATGTTTCTTTCTTTCCAAGTTAAACCCATTAGAATTAATAATGGCAGTCAGACTAAGCTTTGAACAAAGGAAATTCATTCTAAAATGCTACTGGAAGTGTGAAAACGCAGTTGAAGTGCAAAGACAGTTTAGGAGGGAGTTTCAAACAGATCCACCAACGCGACTTACCATCACTCGAATTAGAGAAGTTTGAAGCCGATGGAACTGTTCAGAATGTCCACAAGAAGCGTTCCGGAAGACCACGGACATCGACAAGCCCCACAAAGCAAGAAAGAGTACTGGAAACGTATCACCAAAGTCCAAGAAAATCTGTGCGGCAAGCGAGTCGTGAGGTAGGAATTTCAGAATCGTCTGTCCAACGCATTTTGAAGCGCTGTCAATGGAAAAGTTACATTCCAAGATTAGTCCATGCTATTAATGAAGATGATCCTGACCGAAGAGTGGAGTATTGCGAGTGGTACTTGGCACGATGTGGATGTGGATTGGACGAAGGGGTTTCGTAGAATACCCTCCGCGTTCACCAGACCTCACACCACTAGACTTTTTTTTATGGGGATACTTAAAAGACAAAGTCTACGCTATAAAACCTGCAACAGTCGCTGAATTGAGAGCAGCCATTGAACGAGAATGCACACAAATACCAAACGAAATGTTTCGTGATGTTTGCGATTCCATTGCTTCGCGTTATCAGCAGTGCCTGGACCAGAACGGACGTCAGTTTGAAAACAGGCGTTGACAAAACAATTAAATGTCTGTAGATTCTATTACATTTTGAAAATGAAATGTATTTTAATAAACACTGCCTTTATAATTATTTAAAGAGAGACAGAAAATTCAGAAAAGCGAGGAAACAATAGATTTATGGGTTATAATGACCGATGATGTGATGCGAAATTTAAAACGCAAAATAAGATAACGATAAATAAAACAAAAGAGTTACGGAATAGTTACTGAAAACCTTCAAAAGAAGGGACAAGAAAGTAATGATTCCCCTGTTGAAAACACTGATCATACCAAAATTTGAATACTGCTCAGTCTTGATGTTCCCATATAAAAAAGAAAAAATTAATAAACTAGAAGAAATCGAAAGAAATTCTGCAAAGAACTCGACTTTTTTTTATGTAAGAAAGAGGAGCCAAGGGCGAGCGCCCATAAAAATGCCCCCCACACAGGAGGAGGAGAGCGCCAAAATCAAGGTCCAGATTTTTTGAGATACCTGGACACTCTGCGTTTGAAAGATTGAAGGTCAGAGTCAGGTGGAAAGATGGAATGAGGAAGGTTGTTCCAGAGTTGACCGGTTCAATAGATCAAAGATTGAGAAAACCGATTAACCAGTGCGTTTAAGAGTCGGCCAGAAAAGGTATGAGAATGCGTCGAAAGTCTGGTACTGTAAGCATAGTCGGATTATCAAGGGGGCAGAGTAGGCACTACGTCTAGGGCCTACGAAATTTAGGAACTATGTATTTTCACTGTGGTATGGGGAAATACCGAGCATCTTGAAAAGAGCAAACATTGTCCCTATATATAAAGGAGGGGACAGATCTCAAGCAAAGAACAATAGACCAGTGTCATTGACGTCCCACCTCACCAAAGTATTTGAAAGAATAGTTAGAGAGAAAATTTATGATTTCCTGGAGTCACGGGAAAGATTCAACGAAAATCAGCATGGATTCCGGTCAGGTAGATCATGCCTATCACAACTAATAGAGCACTACAACAATATCCTAGATGCACTGGAAGGCAATGACAACTACGATGTTATATACACAGATTTTGCTAAAGCTTTCGATAAATGTGACCATGGTATAATAGCACATAAAATTAAAGACATGGGAATAACAGGCAAAGTGGGAAAATGGATCTACAACTTCCTTAGTGATCGTCTGCAGGTCGTCAAAATTCAAGGTATATCATCATCAGAATCGGAAGTACGCAGCTCAGTACCACAAGGGACAGTACTGGCCCCACTCCTGTTCATTATCATGCTAATAGACATAGACAGCGGAGTAAACAGCAATAGTATAGTAACATCCTTTGCAGACGATACAAAGATCAGCAGAAAAATCAGCGATGTACATGACATGGAGGCCTTGCAGAGGGACACGAACAAAATATACAAATGGTGAGAAGACAACAACATGTCATTCAACGCCGAGAAATTTCAGCTCTTGAGATATGGTAGAAAAGAAGAACTTAAACAGACTGCATATTATGCTCCAGATAGAGAGGAAATTCAGAGAAGCATGAAAGCGATTGATCTCGGGAAAATAATGACAGATGATGCGAAATTCGAAAAACAAAATCAGATAGCGATAAATAAAGCAAAAAGAGTCGCCGGACAGGTTCTAAGAACGTTCAAGAGAAGGGACAGGACAGTAATGATTCCCCTGCTAAAAACACTGATTATACCAAAACTTGAATACTGCTCAGTTTTGACGTCCCCATATAAAAAGGAAGAAACTAATAAACTAGAAGAAACGCAAAGGCATTTCACAGCCAAGATTGATGGCTGCAAAGAACTCAACTACTGGGAAAGACTACGTAAACTAAATCTGTACTCACTGGAAAGAAGAAGAGAGAGGTACATCATAATCTACATATGGAAAATGATCGAAAAACTGGTACCAAACCTAAAACTAAACCCAATTACCATTCAAACAACACTGGAAAATAGGAAAGGCAGAATGTGTAGTGTTCCCAAATTAAAGGCACGATAAGGGACCTCCTCAACCCTGAAGGAAAATAGTTTGGTTGTCAGGGGGCCAAGACTTTTCAACCAGCTTCCTAAGGACCTCAGAAACGTAACGGGGGTCAAAGTTGAAGTCTTCAAGAAAAGACTGGATGTCTGGCTCAGGACAGTACCAGATGAGCCGGGCGTGCCTGGCTATGTACGGTGGAGAGCGCAAGAAAGCAACTCGCTCCTCCACCAGGCCAGACCTAGAGGCGGGGCCACCAGCTTGACCTCCGTGTGAAGAGAGACCAACGCACGAAACAACATAAGGTTCATAAGGTAAGGTATGGCCTATGAAGTTTTATAGGCCAACAGAATAAATGAAATATTTTATAAAGTTTGACAACAGAGAAATAGATTATAGACATAAGACTAAGTGATTATAGACGTTAATTTAGTATTTATTTGCTTAGTGCTTAGACACCCGCCACACCTGACTGGCCTGAAACCAACAAGATCTAATAAAAATCACCAAAAGAATAAATAAACTACACTAAGTTTAATCTCATAATGAATAACCGAATATATTTGTTAGATATAACATGCAAAAACCGTAATAAAACAGTCAAACTAACCTCAAATTATGGAGCTACTTACTTCGTAGCCTCTCAGCCTGTATCAACAAACCCATTAGTTGCTGTGTTATCCACAGGTGGCAGCACGCACGGAGATGGCGCGATGTTTATGTTTACCTTTGGTTAGCTTCCGCCAGAATTGTTCATTCTGACGAAGGTCAAGCTTTTCACTTCACCTTTATGTTATGTTTTATAATTAATTTAGTTAGCTTTAGTGTTAAGAGAACAAGCGCATTCACAAGGGAACAATTTGGGTCTAAGTTAAAATAAGGCACATAAATAGATGGTGCATCGGCAAATTTAGGGGCATACGATAGGAAAGTGCCCAGGGCCTACGAAACCCTTAATCTGGCCCTGACTGCAACCTCTCCTTAAAGGAGAAGTCATAAAGTTAGAGAGTTCAGAAGAACCGTGTCCGTTATAATAGCGATAGTAAAGAGAGAGAGAGAGAGAGAGAGAGAGAGAGAGAGAGGGGCAACACTACTTCGAAGAGAGAAGGATTGAAGCAGTCAGTAAGAGGCAGGGAAGTGATGAGACGAAAAGCCTTTGATTCCACCCGGTCAAGTAGAGCTGTATGGGTTCAGCCACTCTACACATGAGAAAGGTGGACAAGACCTCTGTACACTGTGCAGAGACAGCAGCTGAGTGAAGGTGAAGAAACTGTGGAGCCGGTACAACACACTTAACTTCTTAGAAGTTGTTTTAGAAAGAGAGTATATGTGATCTTTCCAGGAAAGATTACAAGAATAAATGTTGAGTATTTTCAATGGGAAAACAAACTTCGTGTTAGTTCTCAGTGCTTAAACATTGTTAGACAATGGTCATTGGTGAACGTTAACTTATAAGGTTGCAGAATTTCTTTATCCCTGAACTAAGACGATTAAACCTTTCAGACAGCACTTTCTTTCAGCAAGACGGTGCTCCCTGCTACTATGTTTTGAATGTGCGACATTTCTTGAGTGAAGTGAACCTATTCCCAGCCAAGTGAATCGGTAGAAATGGATCATTTGCTTGGCCACCTTGTTTACCTGACCTGTCCGCAATGAACTACTTATGAGGCCATGTTAAAAGTGTTGTTTATTCATCAAAACCACATTCTTCGGATGAATTTATGGCCAGGACCACGAGTGCAATTCATAAAATCACGCAACAACAACTGGAGATTGTTATCAGGCCTTTGAAAAATTTAAAATCGGACTGAACGATGTATCGACAAAATGGCGGTTATGTTTAGGCTTAGAAATTTGTAATGTACAGTAGTATGTTAAAAACCTTAATGATTATGATTTCATATCCCGTCAACAGTTCGTTTCTATTATGTGTACATGAAAACTTATTAAAGTTTAAAGTTGTTGCACAAGGACTTTGTAATCACCCTGAAAAAAAATATATAGAGGCCTATGCGACGAGTAGTATGCCGGAAAAATGGACGAGTGCAGAGCAATTGCAATGTTGATCAAATGAGTGCCAGTGCCATCCACCCCTCTTGTTGCAAGGTGCCACTCCCCTCCCTCAGTGCCAACCCCCAGGGTGCCTAAAATAGGGGAACTCCCCCAGCAAGCTGGGGGGTGTCCACCTAATTCTTTGGGGGAGAAAATGGGACTGCCTCACCCTCCAAAAGGGTATATCTAACCTAAGAGAGAGAGAGGAAGAGACCATCCAGCGTCTGCGAGGTGCAGAAGCTTAATGAGTGCTCAGGGTAGCATCACTTGGCTTAGAACCCGAAATCCGCCAGTTGGCTTAATCAGCCAGTTGACAGTTGGCTTAGAAGACTTAGAAGGTATAAATGGCTTGTATATATTAATAACCTTCGAACGAATTAAAAGCGCATACAAACCCACATAGATTTCCTATTATCACACACACACACACACACATATATATATATATATATATATATATATATATATAACAGATGCATGTAAAGCCTCAATAACAAAATATATACGAGCATTACCACCACACAAAAAGAATACACAACCACCAATCGTCTAACTATAGCTTACCATTACCTAACCAAACCCAACTTACTCACGGCTTTTACTTACCAGCTCTTGATAGACCGACAAGGTCTCTAAATACGACCCAATTAATAGACAAAGGTATTAAGCACAAACAAATACGTTTATGGGGCCAGGGGGTAGACCGGGGGTAGGGGGTAGACCGGCGAACCGCGAATGTAAACACCGCCAAATCACGGTAAACTCCATTAAAACCAATAAGAGACACACACATTGGCGCCTATCAGCCAGAAAATGTTCAGTATATTTCCTTTATTGTTGTAAGATTTCAATTTACGGCGTAATCTTCTAAGCGGTACAGCGGCTTTTAATTAAAGCCTGGAACACACTACTATATATATATTTGAAGTTTATTTGGTATGGTAAGCAAAGTTATTTCATATATTTAATTGACCCGCCCCCATACATTAAGGAATAAAGGTTTAAGTCTTTATTTCTAAGTCAATTAAACTTCATTGGGTAACATCTCTCCAAATAATTAAATAGTAGCGTATGTATAGGAAAAGTCCTAATCTCTGCCCCTATATGATCGATCAAAGGTCACGTGTCTCCTGCTACTACCTGGACATATCTCTACTCTGCGTGCTCAGTTGACTGCTGCAAGCCCTGAATCTGACATATATTTCAAGATTTCTCACGTAGACGAAAAATAGTGATGGCTACCTTTGATATTGCGTGTTCGACGTTTATGAAGTGGTTTAAAGATATATTGGTGTCTTAAAGATAAATTTGTATTGAAATAAAATAGTTGCATGAAAGAGGAAAAATTAATAAGTTACCCCGAAATAGAATCTATTTTTAATATAAAGTTATATTAATATTTTTTGTAATAAGGTTTAACAACCGGTACGTACCGCGTCAACTGAAGCCCTGAATGTACTCCGATTCGTTTTATGTACCTTGTTCCATTCTGTCCAGTTTCACTTCGTTCGACCTTACTTCAGTCCCAGATTTTAGGTTCGATTTTATTCTATTCGATCTAATTCCAACTGAGTTTATTTCATTCGAGTTAGTTCAGGGTTTCTCAGTGACCCAGTGGCATTCATTTCATTAATTAAAGCACAATAGGCGCTCTCCTTTCACCCCCCTTGAAAGTGAGAATTGAGAATATATATACACAGGGTGTCCCATAAGTCCGGCATCATAGGAAAAATAATAAAAAAAGCAAAACAAAAACTTTTATTTACAGAACGTGCTCAATATGTCCACCATTGTTTTTAATACACAAATTCAGACGTGATACCCAGTCAGCAAGCACACGGTGAATAATTTCAGGAGTAATGGTGTTACATGCCCCAATAATGTGCTGCCGCAAATGTTCAACACTCCTAATTTTCTCTGCGTATACCAGCGCTTTCAAGTGGCCCTAGAGATAAAAATCTAGTGGCGTGAGATCCGGGCTTCTAGCTGGCCATTCCACAGGCCCTCAACGTCCTATCCAATGACCAGGGAATTGTTGGTACAGGTATTCCCTTACTTGGGTGCTGTAATGTGCAGGAGCGCCGTCTTGCTGGAACCATGTTGGGAAATTTTCTTCTTCGTTCAAGACACTGGGAAACAGTGATGTAGTCGAGACCACCAAGTCCGAGACTGAGACCGAGACCTGATCCTGAGACCAAGATCGAGACCGAGATCAAAGGTTCGAGATCGAGATCTACCTTCCGAGATCGAGACCCTTCAAATTCGAGACCGAGATCGAGATCGAGACCAAGCTCATGCCCTTTCAATTTGTTTTACACTACTATGGAAATTAGACTATGTTAAGTATATTAATAAACTAATAACTACTTTTTCAGATGTAGTGTGTTGAATGCAAAAAGTGTAGTCTATAAATTAACAAATGAATATATAAGCACACCGGACAAAAAATTAGTCACCCCTAATAGCACCGATAGTAGGAAGTTCAAGGTCACACAGAGGGCGCTGATGTAGCATTGGTAAGTGACAAGTAGCGGTGACGTAGCACACAGGATCAGATCTGTTTCGTGAGGTGGTGAAGAACAAAGTGTGTGTTGGATATAGTCTGCAAAATGGGTCGTGAGGCAAACGTTACTCAGTGGCAAAAAGGAGCCATCGTGTTTGGCAGAGCCCACGGACACAAAATGTCTGAAGTAGCCCAATTTGTTGGTGTGTCAACGCGTACTGTCCAGCGAGTTTACAAAGAGTGGTGTAGTTCGCAATCAACTGACAATCGACGGCGTAACTGTGGCCGAAAAACAATTCTCGACAATAGGGGCCGCCGCCATGTTTCTCGTCTAGTAACTGCAAATCGTTTTCAAACCAGAGAACAATTGCTCCAAGAAACCAATGAGGTTCTCCAGCGACCAATTTCCGAACGGACATTGCGACGAGAACTGCATGCGATGGACATCTGGAGCAGGGTACCACGGAAGAGGCCGCTGTTAACAGCAAGTCACAAATTGGCACGTTATAAATGGGCTCAGAGGCACAAAAACTGGACTGCGGCAGATTGGAAACGTGTAATTTGGTCCGATGAGTCCCGTTTTTGTTTGTTCTCCAATGATGGGAGGCGACGAGTACATCGCAGGTCCAATGAAGCCTTTAATCCTGAATGCGTCGAAGGTGTTGTTCAGGCTGGAAACAGAAAGTGAAGCGCAGAACTCTGGCGGAACTTCGGGACCGGCTGATGAACGAGTGGCAGCAAATCAATGTTCAGTACATGCACAACCTCGTAGAGTCTCTGCCTCGCCGGATTCGTGCGGTTATCAAGGCCAGAGGCGCCGTCACACGTTATTAGGTACATTCTGAGAGGGGTGACTAATTTTTTGTCCGGTGTGCTTATATATACGTACTTTTTATTTATTTACTTCTTTTATATCTGTTACAGGTTTAATGAACGTACCCACTACCCAGTTTGACTTCTGTGGGGCCTCATTATTATACCTCCATGGCTAAATACACGCTCAATATATATAATATATATAATTCTCTATTTAGTGTTTCCATTTTCAACAAAATTAATCTGACGGGGGCAGGGGGGGGGCAATTTTTTTTGTAGCGCTAACCTAAAAAATCCAGACCCACACCCCCTCGCAAGACAAACGTGGCAACTCAAAACAGGGTGACTGATTAGTGCATACCTAGAGTCCCTTACTTTTACAAACTTTCATAAACATTCTGAATTGTGTCTGTTCAACCAAGCCACCATCATGAGTATGCCAATAACATTTATTTTTCATTACGGTCTCGAGAGGTCTCGAAAGGTCTCGGGGAGAAAAACCGAGACAGCGTCTGTCGAGACCGAGATCTAAATAGCGGAGACCGAGATCGAGATCGAGATCTGCAAATTGGGTCTCGAGATCGGTCTCGAGACCGAGACCGATCTCGAGACCTACATCACTGCTGGGAAATGCTTCTTCCTTGAGCATACGTAGGTAGGTGCCTCCAGTGACATGTTCATCGAAAAAGAGGGGGCCTATGATGCGATCCTTCCAAATGCCACACCATACCATCACCCGAGATGCACCTTGTTTCTTTGAAGAGGTATACCAGTGAGGGTTGTTTTGAGACCAGTAGCGGGTGTTCTGTCGATTTACCTCACCATTTCCATAAAAAACAGCCTCGTCACTGAACAGAATGGTGGACGGGAAATTGGCATCCCGAGCATAAGAAAAATATGAATTGTGGTTTGTAGAAATAGAAAAATATGAATTTCTCCTATGATGCCGGACTTATGGGACACCCTGTAGAGTACTAGAAAAATTATTATGGATTTTTGTAAAATTTCTATTTTTCGTAGTAAAAGCTTCCTTAAACTTAAATAATTGATGTAAAAGTTATTTATTTAGCCATTTTTATATTGTGTTAGTACTTTTCTGGCATATTAGAAAATAAAATGTTCATATATGGCAACACAGGAATATACAGAGTGGCAACACTCATTCAAGCTACCACGCGGTACAATCAGTCACCCCACTGGCCCCAGTATTATTTAGTGCATGGTGTGTGGTGGAGTGCTACGTGTTTTGATTTAATTTTTTTGTGTTTTTAATGTTGTATATGCATAGTTTCTCTAAACTGAAGCTACCTATTCAATATTTTTCTTTTATTTTTACAGCTGACAAAGATTTCTAGGAATATTGCGAAAGCTGGGTAAAAGAAAAGATTTAAGTCCTCGTAAAGTAGGGCAAATTAAAGGTTTATTGGAAAGTAGCTTGCTGAAACATAAACAAATAGCTAGAAAACTTAATGTATCAACACAAATAGTCAGTGTGATCAACAAAAAAATTGCTAAAGGTGAAGAAACCGAGTCGAGACGGTTCGGAAACTGTGGCAGAAAGAAGTGCACTAATCCAAGTTTGAATAGAAAAATAATAAACATGGCTTTGAACAACCGAAGGGCGTCATGTAGGAAGATATCTAGCATGCTGGCAGAGGAGGGTGTCATTGTGAGCCGAAGAACAGTAAACAATCGGCTTTTAGAATGTGGGTTGCGAGCTTATTGTCCTAGGAAGAAACCACGACTCACCGAGGCAATGAGGCAGGCCCGTTACGCATGGACAAAACAACATGAAAAGTTGACTTCGGATGATTGGAAGAAGGTAAAATTATATTCTATAATAGTTGTGATGTTTAGAAACTTTCTTACTACCCCTGTTACATTACCTCCATTTTCTTACTGCCCATGTTACATTACCTCCATTTTCACATGAAACATCTTAAGGATACAGCAAGATAACTTGCTTTGTCTCCATGTCTAGTAGGTTCCAATAATTTTATTTTATCTCAGGTTATCTTCTCTGACGAATCAATTATAGCAGTATTTTTTTGTTAAAAACAGAATAGGTAGGCGAGGAGGCGGTGTTATGTTGTATATCAAAGATAATATTGCGAACGTTATAGAAATAAAGCACACAATTCCAGAACCGATAGATTCGACTATAGCAGAACTTAAATTGAACGATTTCAAACTTCTTGTTGCGGTTATATATAGGCCCCCTAATCAAACAGCTGATACGGACGAAGCGTTATATCGTGAACTAAAGAGAATAATCGGTAGTGAGCAGACTTTAGTTATGGGTGACTTTAATTGCGCCAACGTGAATTACGATACAATGCAGGGAGACGCGGAAGGTAATCGTTTAAGTTAATTTTCTCGAGGATAGCTTTCTTATTCAAAAGGTTGGGGAACCTACGAGGTTGGACAGTAGTTTAGATTTACTAATAACTACGGATGATAGGCTAATTACTGATCTTCAAGTAATAGAACCGTTAAGCAATAGCGATCACAATATGGTGGTTTGTCCTCTCAGTAAGTCACTCGAAACCAGCTAACTCGACTAAAATTCCTAACTTCCAGCACGCAGACTTTAGTAAATTTCGAAATAAATTGTCACACATCAATTGGGAAAACGTAATGGGGAACTCCAACGCAAAACTAATGTGGGAATCGTTCGAAACAGTATTTAGGACTATAAATGAGGAATGTGTACCGTACAAAATTAAGCGTGCTAAAGTAAACAAGCCCTTGTGGATTACTTCTAGAGTAGGAGACATTATAAAGAGTAGAGATAGGGCTTATAGGCTACATAAGTGCGATAAAGACAATTTGTGGTTACGAAATAACTACATATCTCTAAGGCGTGAAGCGAAAAGTGTAATTAAAAAGTCCAAGCGCGAATTTGAAATCTCCATAGCTTGTGACGGTAAAGAAAACCCCAAGCGATTCTTTCAATACGTCAACAACAGAAATCCAATAAAAAGTGTTTTGGGGCCGTTGAAAAATGTTAACGGAGATCTAGTTTCTGGAAACAAGGAAATGGCTACCTTGCTAAACGAATTTTTTACGTCAGTTTTTACTATAGAAGATGTAACAAATATCCCTACGGTCATAGACATACCTTTTGATAATGGTAATATTTTGGGTAATATTGTGGTTAGTGAAGGGGAGGTAATGCGCTATATTGATAAAATGAAAACGCGTAAATCACCGGGACCGGATTCCATATATCCCATACAACTAAAAGAATTAAGATAGCATTGTTGTGTCGCTAACAAAGATTTTTAATGCGTCTATTTCTGAGGGGTGCGTACCAGATAATTTCAAGTTAGCAAACGTAACACCTATCTTTAAGAAAGGCGATAAAGGTGCGGCGGGAAATTATAGGCCAATCAGTTTAACGTCTGTTGTAGGTAAGCTACTGGAATCAATAATTAAGGATCGTATAGTCGAACACTTAGAATTGCATAAACTAGTTAGAAATACGCAGCACGGTTTTAGGCGAAACAAATCTTGCTTAACTAATCTTTTAGAATTTTTTCAAAGCGTGGTTGACGTTTACGACAGTCATCGGGCGGTTGATGTAGTGTATTTAGATTTTCAAAAAGCGTTTGACACCGTGCCGCACAAAAGACTCATTGAAAAAACTAAGGCTCATGGAATCAGGGGTGTAGTAATAAATTGGCTAGAAGAGTGGTTGCGAGGTAGGAAACAGAGGGTGGTCGTTGATGGAGCGGAGTCGTGTTGGGCTAATGTAGCGAGTGGCGTTCCTCAGGGTTCTGTATTGGGCCCCTCGCTTTTTCTTATATATATTAACGATTTAGATGTCGGCCTAGTCAGTACAGTTTCAAAGTTTGCGGATGACACGAAGCTGGGTGGTAGGGCGATTAATGACGAAGATAGACGTTGATAGACGACGGGGATAGGATTGTTAGTACCGTCGTCTATGAACATGATGGTGCTCCTTGTCACTATGCCAAAATTGTTCAGGATTATCTAAATGGACGTTTTCCAAATCGCTGGATCGGACGCGGAAGCAACAGACCTTGGCCAGCGAGATCACCAGATTTAACCCCTTTAGATTTCTTTGCACGGGGCTTTATCAAATCGCACGTCTATCAGACGAAGATTACGAGTCTTGAAAACTTACGTACACGTATACGAACTGCTGCAGATAACATAACCCCGCAAATGCTCCCGAATGTGTTTAGAAATGCTGCGGAACGATTTGAGCTGTGCAGGGATACTGATGGGCGTCACGTCGAATCCTACTCTTAATTATTTAATAAATGTTACCACTTTATCATTTTATGATTGAATTCCATATAATTTCCAAGTGCTTCACAAAAATATATCCTGACTTTATGTACACCCTGTATGTATTTAAACTGCCCTCAAACACGAAAAAACGAAATTTTAGAAAAATCCATAATAATTTTTCCAGTACTGTATATATATATATATATATATATATATTATATATATATATACACACACACACAAACGATTATAATGTTATAATGTTTCAGACCAACAAAGACCCTATGATCCACTCATGGCTGATCTACTTAACCGTGTTTGTGTGTAGTGCACATGTCCTCCGTGGTGGCGGAGGGGACCTATAATTTTACGTGGGTTCCGAACCACAAAAACCATAATTTTACTACCTTAAACATACCTAATCTATCAACATATGCGTCTAATCGATTTTTAAACATGTTTATAGACGTCCTACTGATTACTTCTACCGGCAAACTATTCCAGCTATTTACTATTCTGTGTAAAAAAGTTTTTGGCAACTGCTATCTCGAACCTTCTACTTATCAGCTTACACCCGTTATTTCTAGTTCTACTATATTTACGTTATCGAACCCATTCATAATTTTAAAAACCTGGATTAGATCACTCCTTAGCCTCGTAGTCTCGAGTGCAGTCAGTTTTAACTCCTTAAGCCTATCCTCGTATGACTTTGACCTAAGCGACGGAATCATCTTAGTTGCTCGTCTTTGATCTCTTGATTTTGTCTATATCTTTTCGCATATGCGGATTTCAAAATTGGATCGCGTACTCCAAATGGGGTCTAACTAATGATTTATAAAGAGGAACAATAATATCGCGCGATTTGTACTCAAAAATAATAATATAATCAGTCAGCAGAATCAGAAACTGGCACGGCGCTCAGGCCAACTCTCGTATTATCATTACCAGCATAATCGGGAGTCAAGTCCATGCCCGCAGTGTTTTCACTTCGGTTGTAAGGAAGCAGTGTCACCCACTAAACTGTTGACGCTGGCTTTATATATATATATACATATATATATACACAAAATTAGGGTGTTGTGTTAGTATATTTACATTTGTACTTGAATTTACTTCATTCTCACGAAATGTGTGAAGGACATTCAGTCACATCCATGTACCATAAATCACGGATTATTATTATTATTATTATTATTATTATTTACTTATTTAATTTTTTTTTTGTCATCCTTGTGTGAGTCATATTTGGAAATTGAAATTTGTTTGTGTACCTGTTCGGTTAAAAACCCTTTATTTGGAGGTCTGTCCTTCTATCTTTAATAAACAGATTTTGGATCACCTGAAGATCAGGGCCCCCAGCCTTCTTTAGTTAGCTTTATAAGACTAACTAACGAAAATATCACGACCTAACCTAACCAATCGTCAAGGGTGTACAGTTGACCTAACGATTGGTTAGGTTAGGTCATGATATTTTCGTTAGTTAGCCTTATAAGGCTAACTAAAGAAAGCTGGGGGTCCTGATCTTCAGGTGATCCCAGATTTTTAACTAATTGTCTTTGCGTTACGTTTGTAAGCAATTTTTTGTCTTTAAATCTGAAAAAATGTAGCGTTTTGCCTCATTATTTTCTTTATGAACCGGTAAGTTAAACATACGATTGGTCAAAACGTGACGATTCTCGCGTTTAAGAAACATTTTGTACTTAAGTAAATTTGTGAAACAGAACAGGCAGATTTTATTGAAAACTTTATAATATATATATATATATATATATATATATATATATATATATGGGATGAATTTCACAATAAAACACGTGAAATGAATAAATGCTGCAAACCCACAAGGAAAAAGAAAAACGATTCCAAGGCCTTTCGTGTATTCAAAGCTACACCTCGTCAGGGAATGAAGATAAAAGGCGAGATGCCCATAAATATATACAATGTACAGGAAAAACAAAACAATTAGCACATACTTAACAAGGGTTAATGAGAGGCAAAAGAAATTTTAACATGATATCGTCAATTTTATACGTCCCCGCACTGTTATTGAAATTGTTTTTAAAATGAATAAATGCACATTCTAGAATATTTCGTTCTATTATATCTCTGTTTTTAACAAGCGCTTTAGAACTATCCCACTTGATGCTATGGTTACATCTATACATATGGTTAAATAAAGCATTGGAAGTAGTAGCTGTTCTACAAGCATATTTATGCTGTTTTACCCTAATATCTAACGTTTTACCGGTTTGGCCTATATATACTGAGTTACATTGTGTACATCCGATCGAATACACACAACCAACAACATTATCAGGGCTATTCTTTATTAGGCGTGATTTAACAGTATTATTATACTTAAAGATTACATTAATGCCAATTGCTTTAAGTACAGTTGGAAGGTATTGAAAATTAACATGGTAAGGTAGGCTAACGGACTATTAACGGAAGTTAATTTCCATTTATCGTTATCGGACCAGTTAACTTCCGATAACTCGATATTTAGTCTGTTAAAGTCCGTTAACACGTTAACTGCGAGGAGTCATTCACGGAAGATCAACGCTCCGCGAATGAATTCAAACCGCCATAACTTCAGTCTGCCAATTCCGTCCTCAGCCGCAGTGGAACGGCTCTTCTCTCTCGGCAAGGACATCCTGAGGCCCAAGAGGTCAAGACTGGCAGTTGGGCCTAACTTTGAGAAGTTGGTCTTTCTGAAGGGCAACCAGCACATTGTGTCATAGTCTTAATTTTACCTTTCAGTTCCCGCCATAATAATTCTCTGGTAAATTAAAATTTAGTTAATGGTTAGTGGTTACAAGGGTTTCAAAACATGTAATCAGTACATTTTTTATTAAAAATAAAAAAAAAAAGTTATTAAGCAAAAAAGTTGCAAAACTTGATAAAAATACAATTAAATACCTATTTATTGTTGGATTTTGCATAAATAAACATTTTCTATGGGTTTTAAAGCTTTTTTCCTCGATTTTTTTAAATGTTAGTAAAGAAATAGTTATCGTTAACGGATTATCGTTAACTTCCGTTAACTTTGTAGTAAAATTATCGGATTATCGTTATCGGAGTTAAAAATTGGGGTTAACGGATTATCGTTATCGAAGTTAACTTTTTGGTTAACGGTGCCCACCACTGTGTATATATATATATCGCGAAAAGTTACGTTCGTTTCAATTCACTGCTATCTTTTTTATCACTTTTTTTTATACAAAAAATAACGGAGCAAATGTAATTTACGTTCCCCTGTGGTGCCTAGTGTAGTTTATGTTCCCCTACGGCCTACATTATCCTAGTGTAGTTTACGTTCCTCTACTAGTGATGTAGCGGATGTCATTTTTTTCACATCCGCGGATGCGGATGCGGATGAGGATGTTTGATTTCAACATCCGCGGATGCGGATGTCTACATTTTCGTTATTTTTTAGGATATATTCGAGATTTGTTGTGTTTAACGTATATAATAAGTTATTATATAGAGAGAGCTGTAGCTATAATGTAGTATAATTGATTAATTGTACAATAATTGCTGTACTTTTCCCTGAACATATAAAATAATAGCAAGCATCTAACTAATATAGAAATCAATTAGTGAATTCGTCTGCAAATAAATTCGTTATATTTTGTTGAGTTTCAGCCACAATTAGAAACCATAATTGTGTTACCCGACCTCTTTCCCCAACCTCCACCCTTATAGAAAGAGATCTTTAATTAGCTTGATAACTATTTATATTAAGTTTAAAGTTTTATTAGGCATATTTATAAATGAGTAATTAAAATAAAGTAAACTAAGATGTTCATCGTTTAATATTCAAACTTAATTATAGGAAGGTTATGCTTAAGGAACATTAATTTTTCTGCCTTTTCTGCTGCCAGTCTGTTTCTCTTTTCATCATATATTAATCCAGCACTGCTAAATAATCTCTCGCTTGGTACGCTTGTTGGAGGACGTGCTAAATGTTTCCTTGCAAGTTTACTCAAGTATGGATAGATATTCTGCGTATTTTTCCACCAACTAATAGGATTGTCACATGCAGCCAGGCGTTTTTCTGGTGATAGCTCTCGATCATTTTTACTACATCTTTTGACATCGCGTAGGTCTCGTCATCGCTGCTTGACTCAAGAAACTGAGAGAGAGATTCTGTGATAGATTTCCTTGTTGAAGGTGTTGGTTCTGTCACTGAAACTTTTATTCTTTTGGTGGGTGGCGAAGCGACAGATTCAAGAGATTGAAGCTCTTCAACTGCTTTGCCAAGTGATGATTTAACTCGTTCTAATGTACTAGGTGAAAATAACTTAGCTTTGTAACGTGGATCTAAGTAGGTTGCAAGGGAGTAACTTTATACAAGAACAGCCTCTCGTCTTGTCGCTTGCATCACTTTTGCGCACAATGAACTAGTTCTATTAATATAATAGAATTTGATAATTTCCGCTTATTAATGACGTTTTATCTCAACGGTCCACATCCGCACGACATCCGCAGTCCAAAGTGCGGATGCGAGAAAATGTGCGGATGTTCCGCGGATGCGGATGCGGATGTGACCTACATCACTATCCTCTACATTATCCTAGTGTAGTTTGCGTTCCCCAACTTTGTCCGCGTATACCTGATCAAATAAAACGTTAAAACTAACGAAAATATTACGACTTTGCCCACAAACACTTTTAAATGGGAGACCCATAATGGGTGCACACACATTTCTACATTACTGTACAGTCTTTACAGCCACACCTACACTTTTCCTCGTATGTGTATATATTGTAATGTATATGGTTGTAAATTTGACTTGGTCCGCAATCGATATGAACCGTGACTTGATGGATACCGTAATGAAATTGACTGGATTCTTTGGATCTGATATATTTGCATGTCCGTTATATAACAGATATAGAGTGTAACATATTTGTGGATAGTAGTCTATTATGACTTGATCCTCTGGATCGAGAGATTCTATCTTTAGTTTTAAATCGATAATTAATTATTTTTAAATTGATAATGTATATGGTTGTAAATTTTGACTTGGTCCGCAATCGATATGGACCGTGACTTGATGGATACCGTAATGAAATTGACTGGATTCTTTGGATCTGTTATATTTGCATGTCCGTTATAAATAGATATAGAATGTAACATATTTGTGGATAGTAGTCTATTATGACTTGCTCCTCTGGACCGAGAGATTCTATCTTTAGTTTTAAACCGATAATTAATTATTTTTAAATTGATAATTATTTAGTTTCGTAAAAATTGGTCGTTGCCAATTTACCGGCAGTTTTTAAATAAGTTTCTTATGTTCTTGTGGTTCGGAACCCACGTAAAATTGTAGGTCCCCTCCGCCACCACGGAGAACATACACAATACACGATTACGAACACAGTTAGGTAGACCAGCCATGAGTGGATCCTAGGGTCTTTGTTGGTCTGAAACATTATAACATTATAACATTATAACCAATCGTCAATATATATATATATATGGTGTCCCACGAGTCTGGAACCATAGGGTAAAATAAGTAATTCATGTTTTTCCGTTTATGCAAGTGCCCATGATGTCTTTGAGTAAAGAAGAACGCATATACTATATAGTATATATATATATATATGTATATATGTATATATATATATATATATATATATATATATATATATATATATAAATATATATATATAAGAACGCATATATATATATATATATATATATATATATATATGTAGTTACTAATTTATTGCGTAACTCGGTACTATAATAAGAATGATGGTGATAATGATTAACTGACTGTTAATGATTGATTGTTAATGATAAATGCTTAGGCCGAGATCACCAGATCTTTGCAGATCAAATTACGGTATGTTATTAATTAAGTTATTAATTGGGTTGATTGATAGAATAAGTTTTCTTCCTTTATTAAACAAAAATCAATGATTTATGAATGAGACAGAATATGTTGATTGTTTACAGTTGAAATAACAATGACTTCAATATTAATAATGCGCGAGGTAATGATTAGTCTTTATATAAAGTTAGGTGAATAACACCAGGCCTAATGGGGCCTGCACAAAAGATGTTCACATGGTGATAGCTCTAGTGTCACTAATTCTTCGGAGAGTAGACTCGAGGTTCGATGGTAGCGTGGAATGCTTGAGGTAGTCCTTGTAACGAGGTTGAGGTGTGATGCCTTGAAATATTCTCGCGCTGTGACGTCATCTTGGTCGTGCTTGTGTGACGTTATCTTGGTCGTGTTTGTGTTGATGGAACATTGCTAAGGTATTTGAAAATGTCTCCGCCACTTCAATAGCCGCTACATATATATATATTAAAAAAAATCTTGTTCTCCAACCGACTGGGGGCGAGAAGGGAGAAATACAGTAGCTTGGATGCGAAAGACAATAAGCGTTAATGAAGAAGAGAGAAGGTAGAGACTAAAGTGCACACACTAAATTCCACACCTAATTATTATTATTATTATTATTATTATTATCGTAATAAAAATATGCATAAAAATTTATCAATAGTATTGTTATGAATATAATAAACGAAGATTGCATCTTGCCACTTAATCAAATATAAATAATATTAAAAATAAATGTAAACAAGTTTACTGGTTCAATTTAAGATGTAAAAAGTAGAGGGAACCGCATTAAGAGAAAACTGAATTCATTGGTAGAGCCTTTCGTTGTCATGACAACGGGTGAGACTTCCATATTAAAATCTGACGCTTCCACCTCGCTATTGAAATCTCCGTCTCCGCAATATGCCCTCTACGCCCAACTCCGTGACCTTGATGAACGTCAAAGCATTCTGCTGACCCAGCTCTCACGCAAGCAAGAAGAAATCAGGCAGAATGCCAAATAAGGAAGCGAAAAGGATTTTTACGAGCGATTATCTATTTTTGCAACCGTTATTTTGAAATAATTTTTGATCTTTTTCTTTTGTGTTTAGTTTACCATTAAACAATTTTCCTCTGATGAACGTGACGAAAAAATGTCTCATCTTAACTTCGCTCCAAAACATCCATAAAAATAACTAAATCGTGCTTGGAATATAAGTCAATATTCCTTTAATATATTTAGCAGATAACCTTCTTAAGCTTAATAGTCTTAAGGCATAATAAATCTGTAATGATAATGAAGTAATAATATGTTGAATGATGCACTTCCGATATTAACTGAATTTCTAGTTCGGCACGAGACGCCCATATTAAAATGTAAGCAGATAATAACAGATTAATAAACTAAAAATAGCCTTTGTTTTAAATTTAGAGAGAGAGAGAGAGGAGAGAGAGAGAGAGAGAGAGAGAGAGAGATTCCTTGTATACATTATGCTTTTAACTTGTCATGAAAGAGAATCGGTAACCCTGTTCGTTTGCAGAGCAATCATAACTTCAAATTCTTCAATAAATATGAATATTTCCCAAATATTTATATAAGGAGTTTTAACTACATCTCAGACAATTGGTTTACACCCTCAAAAAACACTCCTAAACCCTACGGGAGGGCTAGGCGTGTACCCTGTATGCAAATGATGTTATCTTGACGGGTCACCCTGTCATATGGTTGCAACCCATCCATCAATAAGCGCAAAACCTCGTTTATCTCCGAGCTAAGAATTCTTTTTTCTTTTTTGTGCATATCATTTCGCAGTAAACGGGTTAAGGATTGTTCGGAAATATAGAACTTATTGATAAAGGTCACTTTCGTATATATAATTTAAAAAATAGCATTTGTTGCAGTGTAGTTTGGATCGTGATCACAGCAATGCAAGAATTAGAAGACAAAAGACAAAACAGTTTTACCTTCAAATTAGGTTGTTGTTGTTGTCAACTCTATGAATTTTCTTCCGTATTAATTAATAGCCACGAGAGATGAAAGCCCTATGAGCCTGCAACTTATTAGCGTAGAATCTGAGCTGCGGGTCGCTACATCATCCGTATGTAGGGGACCCATCTTACTACACTTTTACTCTTTTTTCAACCCTTTCGTTCGTGTTGGGTTCTTTTGGTTCTTTACGAAGTTTCTCTTAGCCGACCAATAAATAATTCCGG